>PVKA01006260.1:0-84770 GCA_004027165.1 Ctenomys sociabilis | reverse complement strand
ACACACACACACACACACACACACACACACACACACACACACGAAGCATGAACTTCCTGAGGTTAACTGAATTAGGGAGCTGGAGGGATTAGCTGGACAGAAAGATAGAAAGTGAGAAGGGGCTGGGGAGATAGCTAACCGGTTTAAAGGCCTAACTAGCAAGTGCAAAGTCCTGAGTTTGATCATCAGTACCACAAAAAAGTGAGAACTAAATGCAAAATAATTTATCTGTACATTTCTGAAAGATACATTACAGCATCTTAATAGCACAATCATTAATTCACTAGTGATTATTTTTTTCTGCCACTTATTTTGGTTATAGGCCTAGAACCATGTGTAAACCATCTCCAGGATTAAAATAACTTTTAATTCCTTCTCAATTATTTTGTGTTTTCCAAACAGTCTATATTTCTTTTAGCCATTGGAGAAAATCATGATGGATTTTCTTTTAAAAATTTAATGGACATTTATTTGAAGGAAAGAAGTTACTGAATGAACTTTTAATGGTGAAGCTAAGGGACCATTTTATTTGCTAAAGGACCATTTATTTGTTTGTTTGTTTATTTAGAGACAAGATTTTGCTGTGTAGTTTAGACTGCCCTTGAACTCCTTATAGTGGTCCTGGCTGGCCTTGAACTTGCCACAGTCCTCCTCCCTCAGCCTTCTAAGTGCTGAGATTGCAGGCATGCACCATCATGCCTGGTGTGAAATTCCACTTTTTGATGGAAATATTGGATGAAGTTACCTGTACAGGGATATAGCATAGTTTTTACTATATCTAAAGCTTCTTTTGTGACTGTGGGTACTGTGTTTTTCTTGGATGGTACATGTAACTCTTTAGTTTACAACAGTTACGGTTTTTTAAGAGATTATGAAGAATATATGCAGATTTCTTCTGTTTGTTCACATTCTTTATATGTGCAGCTTCATTCATATATCTTTCATATTCCTATTTTATTGATTATGCTCTTTTATTTTCTCAATTCTTTGTTGCTTAGGGTTCTATTATTTCTAGTTTTTTTAAACTACTGCAATGAATTCTTACTTTTTTTTAAGCTTCCGGGGCTCCTGAACTCTGAACAGTCCCTAAGCAGTTTCAGCTAAGTACTTGTTTAGCAGTGTCCCACAGCTTTTGCTGTAGAGTGTTTTCAATATTATTCCACTCAAAATATTTTGAAATACCTCCTCTAATTTTATATATAATTCAAGAAGACTGCCAGTAACATTTAATTTCTGGACAAGTAAGATGTTTTCTCTGTCTTTTTGACATTTTTTTTTGTTTCGGTGTGTGTGTGTGTGTGTGTGTGTGTGTGTGTGTGTGTGTGTGTGTGTGTGATTAAGAATGATGCTTGAAATATAATGTTACATTATTCTTTGGCAAGGAGTAACCTTGTAATCATTCCCTGTAAATTCTTCGGTGCATCTAAAGGGAAGTAACTGGTTTCCTTGAATAAATAAAAAGCATAGGGCATGGCTACGCTTATTCTACCTCATCTCCCTTTGTTGATTCTTAGTAACATTTGTGTTCTTTGAATTAATGATCTCCTTATTCATTTTAGTATATGCACTGTTTGACCTTGGACAAGTCACTCTTATAAAGCCATTGTGAGGATTAAAAGAGATAATAACAGGCACCTAATATACACTCCATGGTGGCTATCTGATTATAGTTTAGTGCTCTGTTTAGATTTGTAATTCCTTCAGTTTGCGAGTTAATTGTTTGGAAGGACTACTCTGTCTATTGACATACTAAATATTTGAAACTGTATGACTAAAAAAGTAGAGTTCTGTCTTCATAGAATAATTTTGGTATTTACTAGACAGCTGATATTCCAGAAGTTTTCTCACAGGCAGACAAATAAATGGATAATTACTTAACATTCAGTTTAAAGGGTCGGGGAGTAGAATTTTATGGAAAAGGTTATTCAGAGAGTCTGTTTTTCCTGGATTTATTTGTTTGTGACACAGAGAGAGAAGCTTGCAATTTATAATTTCTGTTGAGCAATGACCTACCCGTAAAGAGATGTTTTACTTATTTATGAAGAATAATTAATTATTTGCTGTGTGCAAGAGGAAAGCATTCTAATGAAAGCATGCATTTTAAAGGTTGAGGTGGGGAAGAGAAAACAAAAGTTGCCAAATTTAAGCTATTTACCTTTAGATGATTTAGTAGGAAGGAAATAAAACATTCCTCAAACTGGTAGAGTAGTAAGGATAGCAATGAGTTGCAATTTATAATAACGTTTTATATGCTGCATCATAACTCTTGAAATCCAAGCTTGTAAATCAGGAATCATCTTATCAGGGTAAGATCTCATCAGTTTCCAGGCATTTTTAAAGCTCTAAAGTTGTTCATAATTTATACATATGAATACCGTGAGTGTAGAAGGAAACTTCTACTATCTAGAACTTAAAGGAAATTATTTTGGATGAAAGGGGTCTGTACCTTAATCATTCAAATTTTCTTTTTCATTTAAATCATTTTTGGAAGTTTTTTTTTTGTATGGAAGATAACTGGGCCTCTTCTTTATGATTTAGCAGCATCATTATGTATGCATTTCATTACCATGAAAATAATATGGTGTGATATCCTCGGGGACCATTGGACTATGAGATCTGCTTTGACTGTGAACCAAATTGGCCCAGATTAAGTGCATTTTGTAGGCTTTTTCCTGTTGTTTATCACCCCCCTTTCTATTCTTCCCTTGCTGTGAGCTATTATTCCTCATTACTATTAGTATTTCTAGGACTCCTCTTTAATTCACTGCTTCAGATATGCTTTCAGCTCAGACTCCTTGGCTTGTTGGAATTACATTTAAACTACATATAAACAAAATCTGATGGAGGACAAAAGGGCTCCGCTGTGAATAAGTAGTTGAACATCATGGTATTTCTGTTGACTCTTCCAAGAGACTTTTCACAGTTTTCTTGATTTCATCTGCATTTTAGATGAGAGAAATATCCTTACATAAGGCAGACGCTCTAGAATAAGCCTCTTGTCCGTGGGCGTGTGTATGAGGCCTGGAATGTGTTTACGCCGAGTTCTCTGCTCTGTAATAACAGTGCTTTGATAGAAATGTCCTTTTTAGGGATGCTTTCACAGACATAAGAGGGACTCCATGTAGAAACTTATCCTTAGGCTGTATTTTATAAGCTGGATATATAAATATATTTGATGATTCTACATTAAACTTTCTAGGATAAAGCCCCAATTCTTAAGTAATATAAGCTTCGAATATCCTACATTTAAACACAAAGTTGTGATGGTCATAAAATCTCCCACTGTTTTTTTTTTTTTTTTCTTTCTCTCACAAAACATCTTATTGTGACTCACTTGCTTCACTTGAGCTCCTGACTACAGTAAGTTTACCGGTATCTCACTATAATGATACTTATCTTTACAAAGATAAATATGGCCATATTTCTCAAAAATTAAGATTAAGAATGTAGGTTACTGGGACTTATGAAGACTATTTTTCTTTTCAAATAGTTGATCAGTATCATGGAATGTTGTTAGATTCCTTGGAGGGCCATTAAAGAGAAATATATCATGAGTTTTCAGGGAAGAAAGACCAGCACACAGAAGCCAGTATATTAGTTGACTCGCCTGTGTACCCAGCTAATTGTATAGGGACAATGAGGCTTATTTTTATATTTTAAAATTAATCCAGCCTAGATTAGCCATGTCACGTCCCCTTAACCACAGGCGTCTGGATCTCAGGGCAGGCAGCTGTTTGGATGTCCCATACTGGGACCACTGCCCTCTACAAATGCTTCTGATTCTCCTACATGGTCACTTGGCAGTGGCGGTGTACGCCCATATGGCTGCGTGGCATCCTGCCTGTGTACAATTCAGCTGAATTGTCTTACTCGGACCCAGGTGCCAAGCAAACCTGGGTTGGGTTGAACTGCCTCTGGAACTATGCAGAAACAAGCAAACCTTTCCTTATCATCATTTCCAAGATTATGACAATATATTTACTGACGTTTTTGTGCTTTCTCCACTATGTGGAAATTTCCTGTAAATATAACAAAAAAGGCAGACTATTTTGCGCAATTATGAGGCAGCTATCACAGAAAACAGCACAATATAGAAAGTTTAGCTTTAGAATTCACACCATTCCCAGAACTTCCATGGTGCCATTTCAAGATGGATCTGAGCATTGCGGGGTGCTCATATGCTGAGCCCGCTCATTTAACTTTATTTTTTAACTGGTTTCACTGTTTAATATATTGGCAGTTGGACTTACTTCTCTTTTACTCCTTTGAAATAGTGCATTTTCGAATACTACTTCAGTTTATAAAACACTTTCGCCTATTTTTTTTTTTTTTTTTTTTTTTGTCTTTTTGAGAAAGGGTCTCACTATGCAGTTCAGGCTGGCCTTAAGCTCCCTTTGTAGCTCAGGCTGGTCTCGAACTCACAACAATCCTCCTGCCTCAGCCTCCTGAGTGCTGGGATTACAGGCCTGCGCCACCACGCCCGGCTTCACTTTCGCCTATATTGTATTACTTAGTTCACATGAAAACTTTATGAATTAGTTAAGTTTATTATTACTGATTTCACTTTATAAATGATAAAAGTTAGAGCAATATTCATTCCAGTGTTGTCTAACAAATTTAAATGCTGAAACCAAAACTCAAACAGAGTCAGTTTTCCTGAGAGTCCTTTGCATTTAGTATTAAGAAAGTTCTATACTTCTTAGGAAGTTTTATTTTATTGTTAATTACAACCTCTAAGTAGTTGTGATTGATTGGAAAATATATAACATACTTTCAAAATTGATTTAATAGAAAATAACCCTGATGTTAGTTAGCCATTGCAGTTTTTTCTTTTGACTTGATTCATTAGTAGCATTTTAGAGCAGTTTCTTGGCAGTACTGTAGTTTTGAATTAGTTGTTTCCTATTGTGGTAAAAGAATTTTCATTTACATACACAGGGAACCTAACATACATGTTAGGATTTTTAGAAATGCACACTACTCTACATATAATGTCAAACTTAAATAAGCATTGCCTCTAATTAAGACCTGCTGTGGGCATCAGTATAACTTTAAAATTAATTTATTAAAGCCATTTGGAACAAATTAGAGTAGTTATAGAGTAAAGAAGTTTGGAAGAAGTGATTGACTATTCCTCTTACATAGGATAAATGTCAAAATTTACTGCTGTAAAGTTTTCAATATGAGGATAATATAAATAGAGAAATTTTGTAGGTAAATTAAAATAAATTCTTAATGTTCATTGCAAATAAAGAAAGCTTGAAAATGGACTTGCCATTCAGTCAATTTTAACATGTAAGTACTTGGAAATTGGAAGTAGGTATGATATATTCACTTTTTTTGCAGTATAAACATTTCACTGTTCTATGAATATTTATAATGGTTCTTTACTACAAAATCTTTTCTACTTTAAGAGCTTTATTGAAGTGTATTTTTCATATCATATAATTCACTAATTGTAAGTATGTCATTGGAAGTCTTTTAGTAAATTTAAAGTTGTGTGACTGTCATCACAAGTTCCCTCATGGCCATTTACATGCTGCTCCCAACTGTTGTTTTTTTCCATTTTGTTGTCTTTTTTAGAAAGTTCACCTAAGACTACAACATGTAATGCCTTGTGTTAAGCAAGTTGCCCTGAACATAATATTTTTAGGATCAATTCAAGTTGTGGTACGTGTCCGTCACCTTTGGGGCTTCTAATTACCTGCTTCGCCACAGTGTCATGTATGAGTCTAGGCACTGCTTGATAATCTGTTCTGGCAATATTTTTAATAGATGGATAGAAGGAGAGGGTCAGTGCCATCGGTCGGGTAAAATTAGGGCCCAGGGCAGTACCTGAGGAGAAGGAGCTCTCGGGTGACTGTTTTTGGAGTCTCAGGGTTCTCTTTTCTTATAACTGTGCCTACTCTTGGGCTGCTTCCGTGTGTGTGTGTGTGTGTGTGTGTGTGTGTGTGTGTGTGTGTGTGTTCATAAGGGAGTTTCAGATACATTTGCGAATGTGAGTTCAGTGTTCAGGTCCATGAAAGTTATAACTGTGCTGAGTTGACTCTATCTGCAATGTGACTGTACTATTATAATGACCAGGCCATGTGCAGCCCAGGATGACAATCTCTAACCCAGGCTACATTATACTGATAAGTGGCACATTAGCGCAGGCCCTGTAAGACAGCTGAGGGGGCCACATGACTATCGTGCATCGCAGTATGTCTCTTATAGTATAGCACCCTGTATAGTTTTCTTTCCTTTTTTACTGATGACTAGTATTTCATCGCACGTAGAGCCCTTTTTTGATCCGTATGTTGTTGGGCATTTGAATAGTTTTTGGTTGGGGCTTCTAATTAGCCTGCTAATTAGATTAATACTGCTATACATATTCATGTGCAAGTCTCTGTGTAAGATTATGTTTTTATTTTTCTTGAAAACGCACCTCATCATGGATTACCTTTTAATGAAAAGTATCTCTTAATTTTAAAAGAAAATGCAGATTGTTTTCTGAAGCAATGGAATTAGGCTATTTTATTTCTCACTAGCAGTTTATAAGTTTATGTTGATTATAGCCATTCTTCTCAGGGTATGTTGCTCTCTAATGGTTTGAATTTGGATTTACATAATTTTCTATTGCTGTGTGACAAATGACCACAAAGTTCAAATGTGTGTGTTTTGGTCAGAAGTCTGATTACAGGTTCACTACCTCCGATTTCATTAAGCTAGGACTCATCTCTCTGACGTTGGAGCTGCTCTTTAAATATTGCTCCTCACTGACAGCAGTTCATTTCATTGATTTTATAGGAATGATATCCTCATTTTCTTCCTGGCTATAGCCTGGGAACTGTCCTTAGCTTGCAGAGGCCACTATCCTATGTGGTCCATTCCAGAAGAAATTCACAATATTGTTGGTTGCAGAAGAATTCTCATCTTTCTTTCTGAAAAGATGAGGTTGTTTTGAAGGGTTTAACTGACTAGAAAACCCATCCAGGATTAACTGAAAGTCAGCTGTTTAGAATAGTGATTTGTACTTTTTCTGCAAAATCCCTTCACCTTTGCCATATTATTCAGTCTAGTCATGGGAATGAAATCCCATATTTGTTTCACAAATATCTACCACATTAAAGGAGAGCAAGGATGCACAGCAGGAAGCAGGAAGCTTCAGAAACCAACATAGACTTCCACCTGGTACAGTTTCATTCATCACTGGTGCTGTTTTTTGAAATGTAATTGATATTTATCCCTTACCAAAATAGTCTTACTATTATTTCTAGAATTTTTTGTAGATTCCATAGCATGTTTTTTTTTTTCTGAATGGGATTATATCATTAGTGAATAAAACAGTTTTATTTATTCCTCTATAATCTCTATGGCTTTAGTATCTTTTTCTTTTAGTATCTTTTTCTTGCCTTGTTGCATTGTTTGATTAGTTCTTTACAACATTGTTGAAAGAACTCCTGAAACAATAAATATAGTAACTTGATGAAGTCTCAACAGTCCTGTTGTTTGTTTGTTTGTGTGAAGCTGGAGATCCAGCTCAGTGATCTGTGCATGCTAAGCAAATGCCTACCCATCAGCCCCACCCAAGCCCTTGCCATGGATTCAAGGTAAATTTGAATCAGTCCTATCATGAGTGTCTTTTTCCTAAATGCAAATGACACTTCTAAATAGGTTTTCTAGATACCATCTTTTGTCAAAGATCCATATTCACTTCCTGTCTTCCTAATAATCATGATGAGTATGGTTTGTATATTATATATTATCTTATCATAAATGATATGTGTTTGAATATGACTTGCTTTTCCTCCAGACCTTTCTCTTTTTCTTCTAAGACATAAAATACGGGACACATGACGTTAAAGCAAAAGATTTAAAATGTAGTTGCAAGTTGTTTGATTCTTCAAATTTAATGAGTGAAAAAATAACTCCTTTCTTTAAATTCTGTGTACTAAGAAAATTGAGATTTAGCTATATTTAATGACTGTCCTTTATTTTCTTATTTTGTAATTAGATATGCATATTATTTTTATGCATCTTAAATGAAATGAAGTTAATAATTAAAATATTTTTAAAGTTCAAATTTGTTTTCAAATCACACATTTTTTAGAGAATTGAAACAGGTCCAATTTGCCAAAATCCAGTTTGCCAAGACTCCCATGTTAAAATAAATACTTTCCACAAACAGTACAGTCATTAAATAGATACAACTTAGGAATTTATACTAGGATTTTTGAGAAATTGCATATTCTGAAGCTCACCCATCTTTCCTTCTTTCTGTGAAGACATAGGAGAAACAATGTTATTGCGGGTATCTTCAAGGATTTTCCCCAGATTGTTTTACTCCCTGGCACTTTGTGGAATATTATAGTTTGTGAGTAGTCATGTTTTTTTTCAGAATTTTCATCTAATTGTACTAGAGTTTGGCCTAACCTGTATCAAATGCCATATTGTCTACTAGTCTAGCCTTTATTATAGTTATACAAAATATGTGATCATAACCATGATAAATCTAAATGTGGTTACATTTTGACCCTGATTCAAATTGACCTCTGAACTCAAGATGATGTGTTTCTTAAAAGCACAATTAATAGAGCATAAAGAACTGAGGGTGATCTGTTTTATTTTTTGGGGGGTGGGGAAGCAGCAGGGCAAAGCACAGGATAGCAGCATCAGCTTATAGTGTTTAGCAGTAGCTCAGCTTTTTCAAAAGGCTCTTTTTTCAAGAGATGCTAAAAGGGTGTTGAAAAAGATGAAAGCTACATGATTAAAATGAAGCTCGCTATAATGTTTAACTGGCAGTTTATGCTACACAGTCTATACTCTGGTCTAATCATCTTGTATTGTGTCTGACTAGTTTATAGTGGTTGAAAGTTTCTTGGCCAGAAAGGACCTTGTAAAATTAGTTCTTATTAGAAAAAGTATGGAAGACTGCAGAATTTGGAGACAAGCTGATTTTAGTCCTGTGAAATGGTACAAATAAATAATCAGCGTGATGATTTTGGTCTAATTCAGAGGGGGGAAGAGTCAAGTGGAGTTTGTCTTTAGAAATTCCTAATACAGAGGATTCCCATCAAGTGAGCATTTTGCTTCTTCCTGTTGGTGTATCCCTGAGTCTTTGTTCTAGGAAAATCTATATACATGTGAATTTTAAAAAATATATAGACATATGTAACATGTATTATACTGGGACATTTAAATTAAGTGGGATATAAGATAATGTTTCAAGATACCTGGGCGCAGTATTTGAAGTCAGAAAATTTAGAGCCAGCTGCAATGGCTTCCTTTCCATGTAATTATTAGGCTATTTTGATTTTGGCATTTTTGGTAGTTCAACTATAGAGTAGCTCCTGTAGCTTCCATTCTTTGCGTAAGAAAGCATATAGCTATGTTATTCATAGCCTATCACAGTATCAAAAGTTTATATTATAATTGTGTTCAGGTTTTTATGTATACAATTGGTTCAGTTTCTTATTAAATATCATTTTTATAAACTCTTTGATCTTATGGCATTAAGCATGTGATATCAGTTAAGTGTCATAAAATAAAAGATAAATATGAAATCCTATAATTATATTGTTATTGTAAAAATGACAGAACAGTTTTCTTAATATTTCCTAATTTTTAAATTATAAAACTTAAACATTGTACTTTAGTAAAATTGCACTTTGGCAGGGTGATAAATTATTATCATAGATACAGTTTTGCTTGGTGTATGATTCTTTCATAATTTATGTGAATAGTGAGTAAATATTAGCTAGTGAGGCTGGTGAAGAGAATCTGAAAATACAGAAATGATAGTCATATTTTTGTTGTCTATTAGTGTAAATAGTATAAATTTATTAGTCCTTAGCGAGAGAGCCCATTATCACTTTTGTTCTTATAGTAAAATAAGCAAAACAACAAATCTTCCAAAATATTTTATTTTTTAGTTACTTTGATCTGAATTTTCACTTGAAGGATGTGTAGGTTCTTTTTTGTTTTGTGCCAAATTGTACAAACAAAGTGGTCTTTCACCTATAAGTTACACAAGCCTGTTTTAACAGTTCATCTTTATAAGTTGGTGAAAGGAAATCTAGTGGCTTTTGTACTTTCATTGTTTTGAAGATAACTTGTCTTCAACATGAACTTTTGAAATTAGTGAAGTTTGATACAGTTGAAAAACTAAACTTTAGTGGCACCTGCTAAGTTTCAGGTGTTTATTGCTTATTTATTTTTTGATCTTTCATTAATTAATTAATTTATTTACTTACTTGAGACTGGGTCTTGCTATGCAGCTCAGACTCCTAGTGACCCCCCAGCAGGAGATTACAGACATGTGCCACCATGTCCGGTTTCAGTAGCTGGCTCGGCCCAGGGCCAGTGCAGCATGTAGTGTGGGGATCGGACCTAGGTCTTTGCGCTTGACAGTCAGGCACTTACAGTGCTGATCTATCTCCCCAGTTCCCCTTCTTCCCCTCTTGATTCTTGTTTTCCTTCCATTCTTTGTTTTTTCAGTACCTTTTCCTTTACTTCCTGTCTTCCTCCCACTTCTTGTTCCCTATAAGCCTCTTACCTTGGATTTTTGTCTCTGTTGGCCTACATTTTGTTGGTATGAGGAAGATTCCAGATGGCATAGTTAGGTCTTCAGTCATATTTGGTACATTAGTGCCTTATAGTCTGTTATCCTTTCTACACAGTGTCCTGAGAACAGAATTTCTTGTTTTTGCTCTTTGCTATGCTAACTCCAAATTCCCTCATCAGTACCACCAACCCACTGAAGGTGACAAAGGAATCTGATGAGCAGATTCTTGCTAAAATACTACACAGAAGTTGGTGATATGGTGGTACATCCCTTTCACTCAGGAGGCTGAAACAGGAAAATTCTGAATCCCTGCCTAGCCTATCCAATTTAGTGAGGTCTTGCCTCAAAAGAAAAGAAAAAATACCTGGAAATAGCTCAGTAATAAGAGTACCACCAGGTTTAATGCCCAAGAGAACACACAGATGCACACACTCAAGCACACATGCAAACATCCTTAATATATATATATATATATATATATATATCTCAAGTGCCCTTATAATGACAAAGGATCTAGTAAATCTCAAAGCAGTTGCTTTTGAGGGGAGGGAGTTCTGCTCTTCATCGAAACCCCAAGGGCTTAGAGACTTTAGGAGGGAAGCTTTGTTGGGAGCGAGGTATCCTGGAAGTAGTCTGTGATGTGAGGGGACGATTAGCCACATGCATCCTGAATGAGTTCTTCAGGGGGGTTTGCTCCCCAGACTGCCCAGGCATGCAGAAGAAGATGAAGCTGGCTCAAGCCTACTTGCTCAGAACTGCATGTGTCTTCATACATCGCCAGTCACATTATGTGGTGCCCCCATTCCAGTTTACTTTGGCATCTAGCTGGAGCAATATCTTAGGTGCAACACGCCAACCCTATGGCATTTGGGTGGGTCACCTCCACATGAAGCTCTTTCAGATCAGCTTTTTCACATGGCAACCTGCAGCATTTATTCCTCTGGTCTGCAGCAGGTCAGCTTCAGTGCCTCAAGGATGGATTTGTGCAGTGTGAAATCTAACAGGATAAGCATGCTCATTTTTCACAAAGTCTTTGTGCTACATGTTTACATGATATTTTATAAATTCAGCTGTCATTGTCTTTCTCTCCTCCTTGTATTATCTTTCTTTGGTGCATGCTTTCATAGTTTTTATAGTTTATTGCATACCCTTACCTTTGTATGGTGTATTTTGTTCTTTATATCCTGCTGGGGTGCAGCTTAATGAATTATTTTTCAATGAGAATGATATGATTTTTATAGCCTGCCCACAGAGAGATAGTGATTTAATAGAGTGTTTGTTTTATTCTGTACCCTTGCACATTTGTTTAGCACCTACCCATCCTGATTACTAGCATTTGAGGGTCAGAAGGCACTGGCCACCCAGGCTCAATGTCATGTATGTAATGGTCTTTTTTATTGCATGTTTAATTCTTTATCTCTTCTAATCTTCTCTCTGGATCTTCAGTTCCATTACAGACAGTTTGGCTTTTATGCCAACATCTGTACATTTGTTTTGCATTGAAATTCCACAAATAACGTCTTTGCTTCTGGTGGTCTCTTGCTCAGTAATTGAATCCACACATCCCAGGAAGTGTTTTGTAGGGTGATTTAAGAACTTTAGTTTTTGTCAAAGTAGGATTTATTTGAAACTCTATAAATATGGGTCAAAAGTTTATTTTGTTTTTACCTTTAACTCTTTCTTTTCTTCTCCTTTTCCCCAACAATATACCATAACTGTTTTCCCTTAATTTGGTTGAATTATACAGATTCTTTTATCTATTTCCAAAAGTATAGTTGGGGTTTAATTACCACGACTACTAAACCTCATTCCTTAGTTTTGTTCCTCCATATATCCAATCTCTCCTTCCTCCTGTTCCTAAATATCATGTTCTTCCAGCTTTAGGCTTGAGTTAACACAAATTTTCATGACAAAGGGGATCTCAAACTTAGAATGCTACAGAGATGTTCTTTGAATCAGTTCAGTTAAAATGCCATAACAGGGAAGGTAATATATTGATATTTGCTATGCAAGGTCTTATTTGTAGTTTAGAAGAAAATTCCTGACAGTTGTATCAGTTAAAATTATTTTGACTGCACATAATAGAACAGGCAAAATATAGCCTTCTGAGCATTGAAACAATTTAATTACCCTGTTAAGAGAAATCCATGGGTTGGAGGTTAGGCAATGCCAGTTTTAATCAGGTGAGCCCAAGCTTGGGTTCTCCCATTTGTTTTTTCTGCAATCCTCATTACTTACCCAGTTTTTTGTCTTTTTTAGAGGTCTTACTCTACAGATGAGGTTGGCCTTTAAGCTCACTTTGTAGCCCAGCCTGGTCTTGAACTTGCAACGATCTTCCTGCTCAGCCTTGTTGAGATACATTATTTTTTCCATTCAAGTCTTATTAACTCATGGAGAGAAAATGGTTGTTTTCAAACCTTCTGTAACAGCTTTTGATAAAAGCTTCATACATCTTACTGGGCAAAACTGTGTTATAATCTCACATTTATATTGATCACAAATCTCGAAGAATACAATTAGCATGCATGATTCAAAACCAGTTATTATTCACCTTCTACAAATGGGCACATTACCTCTAAAACAAACACAAGTCTTATTTATTTTTGTTTGTTTTGCAAAGAGCAGCATATATGTAGGAATAGATGTGATTCCTTTTGGGTTGGCAACATATATATTTACCTAACTAGAGATTGAAATATATTGATTCAAAAAAGAAATCTGAGTTCTAAACAAAATTGCCTATTTTTGCAGTACTTCAGGACCTTCTCACTGTGCATTTCTAGCCTCCCACTACCCTTGTTAGAGAGCATCTCCCTAAGCTGCCTAGGCCAGTTTCAGACTTGTGATCCTCCTGTCCCAGCCTCCCATAGTCTTGGATTACAAATAAATTCCCCCACACTGGAGGCCAGAGATATAACTCAGTGGCACAGTGCCTGCTTGGCAAGCATAAGGTCCTTAGTTATGATTCCCAGTACCAAAAAAAAAAAGTTCTACCACATCAGGCTACATTGCATTCTAATTCTCAGTGTTAATGTAGGTACCTAATATAAGGGTTTTTTTAATCTTAGAATCTTAGAGTTTTCAACATTGATATATAAAAATAATAATAGAAAATATTCTGTTACCTATACAGGTTACCCTATTCATAGAAAGATTTCTCTTTGAACACAGTCACATGCCTACTAAGACATTTTTCTTTTCACTTGGGGTCCATTGCCTACAATTGCAATTCATTTTTTTTTATTTTATTGAAGAACAAACAGCAATGAGACAGCCTCAAGACAAATCAACAGGACGGATTCGATAAATTAATGCATTGCAAAATGTTTTCGTAATATTTTAGTATTGTACAAGGTACATACATGATATTATACTTATGGACATTATTATAGCAGTTGTCTCTAATCAGTGAATTAAGAGAGTGTAGCTGTTTACTTATGTTATTTTTTATACCTGAATTATATCACAGATTCAATAATTAATACTTTCTACCTTGTTATTTTCCTAGTGGTTGTCTGTAGTACTAGAAACCAACATAATATCTTGTCTAACCACTATTAGTGCAAATCTTGCTTCTCATAGAATTATGCAGAAGCACGGCATATATATCCTAACTGTACTGTTCATACACACACATCATGGTTCTTTCTTTGCATACCCCCTTTTTTGTCAAGACCTGTCAAAGATGGGCACTCCATTGTCATTAAACTGATTTAGGTCCCTGAAATCAGCAACACAGTCCAACACAGTCCAGCAATCCACAATAATAGTGAGTTAATCTGAAGAAGTTGCTGACTATAGCCATTTACAGCTCAGCTTATTATTATGGCCCCTCATTATATACCTTATTTTTACTTTTCTGCTGGATGATTAAGACTGAGATAGAGCAAGACCTATATACCAAAAGATGTAGCTTTTGTTTCTGATGAGGTCAGTGAAGTCCCCTCAGGGTTTATCTTGTAATCCTGTACCTTACTCTGAAGATCCTTTGTCTGTGTTATCCATGTGGATGAGTCACAGCCAATGCTTGACCAGTTTGCTCTCTGTGAGAGCCTGAGCAAAAGTTTTGTCTCCATATGCTCTCCCTAGGCACACTGTACATCATCAGTCTCTTTCCTCTGTGGCTTCATTATCTCCTTGATTAGAAAATTTGGGGCACAACTGAGTTTCATGATGTTACAGTACAGGTTTACTTATGTTCTGAGTCTTCGCTGACCTTGAAAGGCTAGGGCCAAAATGTTGGCTGGCCTTGTGGCTCTTCTATTTCTCCAATTTTGATCTGTGAACTTAGGTTGTTAACCATCCAGAAGAAAAAGCTGATTAGTACCCTGCAGCATATGCCGTTCAGTTTGCCCTAACTATCTGTCAATAGCTACAATTACAATTCAAAAGTCTATAGTTTTAAGGAAAACAGAGACTGTGCCTCCTTTTGTTCCTAATCATTTCCTCAGTGTCCCTTGGGTCCCAGGTACACAGTGGGTGATTAGTGTAAACTTCTTGAATAAATGAAATTCAGGCTCAGACATCTGAAATGACATTCTGAGTGGTTGGTTTTAACTCATGTCACTTGCTTGTATATTGTGCTGTGTGTTAGAACTGAAATGTAATGTTTGGATCAAATAATAAAGCAATTTTATTTGTTATCTCATAGCTCCCTTCAGAAGCATTTGTTTGCATATAGTTTTATCATATGCTTTTCTTAAATCAGTAAACAATTTCTCCCACTCTCCTGATCTGCCATAAGGCCAGCCCATTTCATAAATGGCATCATCAAATACGAGGCAAGCAGGAAGGAAGTTACAAGTCTAACATTATTCTTGTGTGACTCTGGAGTCAGATGTTTCTTGGCCTACAGCTTGTGCCGAATACTCAGGCCCAGGGTCCAGGGAGATAAATGCAGTAAAGGGAAGGGTCTGGCTATAAAGGAGTGGAAGGAGATAACGTGAAAGACCTGATGTTTAAAAAAAAGAAACAGAAAAAGGAGCAGGGAGATGACTTAGTAGAATAAGCACTTCCCTGGCAAGAGCAAGGGTCTGAGTTTAATCCCCTATTCTGCCAAAGAAAAACCAAACTTTTATTTGCCCTTGTGCAAGCAGTGAAAGAAATTGTTAATGGCCAGGGTTATGGCAAATCAGTCTATCTCAGAATATTTGTTTCCCTAAAAGGAACAGCAGTAATAACTAATTTCTTCTAACAGTAAAATACTTTGAACTAAAATAAATGTAAACTGTACTCAAACTATACAATCTTCTCTTCTAAACTTAGCTTTCACATAATGAAACTTTCTCCAAAAGATAAGAACCAAATGACAGAGGCTAGGGGAGGAGAATTGGATTTCAAGGGCATAAACATCAAATTGCCATTTGTACTGATTTTGAGATGCAATTTAAAAATTCAGATTGTTCAGGTCATAGGTATTATGAAAGCTTTTTGTAACCCTAGACAAAACTTTATTATGTCGTAAAGAACCTAGGAGTTTTTAGTAAAAATTGTAGTTGACAGGAAAATAAAGTCAATTCCATTTAAAGCTAAAAGGTATACTAGGTCAAGAACTCATTGTGTATATCTTTTACTTTAGAGTGCATTTACAGCTCATGAAAGGAAGTAGATTGATATTCTTAAAGTTAACTTCCTTATCTTGTGTTCGCAAAAACCCAGGTTAGCCAGGTGGAAGGAGGTGGAATTAAGCTTTTATTACTCTGCCTGGAGCACATTTGAGGGAGTAACTAGCCTCAGGATGGATGTGCAGCTTAAGAGACAAGCTGCCCTCTATTGAGACCACTCATTTCCCTCCCTGGCTTTTCCCATCTCAGCCAAGTACTTAAATAAAAGGATCTTGAATGATAATGCTTCTTGGAATCTCTTTCCATTCTTCACTAGCCAATCTTGGTTGCCTGAAATTGATCATTATCATCATTTTTATGGAATGACTGTGGGATACATAGATAAGTTGATTCAAGGTTAGGATAATTTAAACTGTGATCTTTGCCCTCAAGGAAATTAGGCTCTATTAGAAAGATTTATAAGTATACAGTTCAATTTTCATTATAGTGAGCTACAGTATTCCAAGAAAAAAAAAATAGCATAAGTGGAGCTTGAGTTCCTAAGTGATTCCACCAAACCTATATATCCATGATGAGACGAGCAATAAAACTGACCATCATCGGCTCTCCTGGATGCTGGCTTGGTTCTTAGCAACATTTTCAGATGTGTCAAAGTTGTTCTAAACACCTTAATATCCATGCTACTGTGCCTCTTTTTCTCTGCTGCTAAGGTTTCCTTGGAGCCCACAGAAAGCCATTGTCTTAAGGTAGCCACCCTAATTCTACCACAGGGTGGTAGCAAGTCCAGATAGCATCATTAGCCTGAAAGGGTGTCATGCTCAGAAATGATCTTTTCTTCTTTTTTTTAAATCAAGATTCTAGTTCTGTTTTTGCAGCTCAATTCCTTCTAGTTTTTTTTTTTTTTTGGTGGGGGGGGCAAAGCTGTGACATTAAGTGGCATCAATTCATGCTGTGATGTGAATTATTAATGGTCTTATCTATTCAGAAGATTAACTTTTTAAACAACTGTGTTTGCTGAATGAGACAAATTTCTGGTAGTGTACTGGTGTTATTTCAGACATTGTAGCAAAAGGTAAACATGGCTTAATACATTTGAGAAGACCACTCAAAAATATCTATTGGCCCTTTGGATTATAAATATGGAAAGTCACAACAAAAGTCAGCATATAGGCACACTCATATGCACAGAGAGAAAAATTGTAAGCAAAGCTGAGAGCATATTAGCAGAACCATGGAGAATGTGTTTTAAGAGCTCAGAGAACAGCAAGTGCTTCTATCTCTTTCTTGTGGGGAGATCACCGGATAATGCTGAATGACAAGTATTTATCAGTGAAGTTGAGATTGACAGGTAGTCTAAGCCAAGAGAATAGTTTAACTAGAGCAATTGAGACCTATTTGGAACTCTGTCCTCTGGGGAGGTCATAGCTTCTCAAGTAGTCCTCTAACCTAGGAAAGGAGAGGATCTGATCAGCACCTCAGTGTATGAAGATGTTGGGCTTTTAATATAATCAAGAGCAGACACCTGAGAGAGAGGAAAATCAAGAATCTGAAGGACTAAGGACCTTGTCTCAGACCACTGTGGTCCATAAAGAGCAGAGCCAGCTCCTCACTTTTTGCTGGACCTGGTGACCTCCCCTAGGAGACTTTTCAGTGGCAGCAGAAATGGAGGTGTGGTCACAGGAATGTGAGGTGGGGTATCCTCAGCTTTATTGGCATATGGATACATTTGTTTAAGTCTTTGACAGACAAAGAAAGGTTATCATGAAAGTAATTTGACAAAATTTCTCAAATGGGCCAGTAACGGAACCCTTTATTTGGAAGCCATTAGTACAAATCATTTATTTTTAGATCATTTAGAAACAGAATGAGATTTTTAAAGATAGTCTTTATGAAATCACTCAAGTTCTTTGCTCAGATGGTAGTTTCACAATTTTCAGTCATTGCTAGAACTGAGCCCTGCCAAGATATGTTCTTCTTCAGGGCTCTGTAGATTTACAAAGAGCTCTCCTCTTACGTCAATCTGTAGCACTCTGTCTTGGAGATGGTTTATTCTTTCTCTTGGAAAAACCATTCAGAGTTATAATTCAGGGAGAATGAGCGACTTAGTTTGGTGTCACTAGAGTTCCTTCACTTAAATGTAGATCCTGTCCCCCTTCCTTACTTCCTGACAGGTTTTGCTTACAGGTGCATATTACCACTCCCAGTTTCAATTACTGTCACAGCTTGCCCTGGGAGCCGGGCCCGCAAGATATGCTGAGGATTTAACCCAGCTGCTGCATCTGTGTGGTTTTTCTAAAGAGAATAAAAGAAATACCACAAAATACATTAGAAGTTATACAGAATTTCATTAAAAAAACTGATAGGAGTTCAACAATGGTTTTTATATTGACTTTTCTGTTTTTAGGGTGACCATGTCTAAAATATTAGAATTAGCAAGACTTATTTATAATTTAATGTGTTGATAAGGATATTATTACTCAAAATATAACTTTAGCATACTTCCTAGCCTATTTATATTGTGCAAAAACCAGTTTCATCAGGAATGGAAATAAGGCCTTGAATTCAGATTGAACTACTAAAACAACAGCTATAGTCAAATATTTTCCATGATAAAATTATTTAAATGACTTACATAAGTTAAAAATAGTCATTCCTCTTATTGACCATGAGTTAAAAATACTTAAAAAATACTGAGTATGTTAAGACTTTTTCTTGTTATTCTCAAATGTGATTATTTATAGAATTTACATTATATTAGTAGCTACAGGTAATTTACAGGTAAATTAAAATATACAGGAAGATTGTATAGATTATATTCAAGTACAATGCCATTTCTTTTAAAAGCCTTATGCATCTCTGGGTTTTAGTGCCCAAAGGCATTCCCAGATTTACTCTTCTACTAGTACTGAAGGCCGACTGTCAACATCCTTCCAGACCTGTTTGAGTTTATATTGTCTTCGACAAATTAACTGACTGAAAAGTCTTCAAGGAACGTTGGTCAATGAGATTATGGGGCCACAAAGGAAAGTGATTGAGGATGTAGAGTGTGCCTTAGGAGAATCACCTAGAGAGAAAGAATTCTCTCAGGCCTTTACAGAGAACAAGTTGGTCAAGCAATGTGGCTCATCCAGATGGCTGACACTGACAAAAGATCTACTCGGTGCTGCACATGGTTCTAGAGTAAATCCTGAGGGGATTTGACTGACCTTGTCAGATAGCAAAAGTTACACTTTTAGTTATAGAAGTCCTGCTTTATTTTTGGTGGAACCCGGGATTGAACTCAGGCCCTTGTGCTTGCCAGGGAAGCACTTATTCCACTGAGCCATCTCCCCAGCCCTAATGTAACTATTTGTATTTGGAATCTTATTTTGGAAATTGATTGAATTATTCTAGCACATAAAATCCATTTTAAACTCTTAAGTTTAAATTATTTGAGTGCTCTAATATTCTTTTTTGACTACATACTAATTGTGTTTCATTAAAAACAAAGACTTGTGACCTTTTAAGTTACACACTATCTTAAAAGTACCTTTCTTTTTATTTAAGTGTATTTTGCTTCTCTTCAGATTACATTTGTCACTGTCTCTTATGCAGTCCAGTATAACAACAGGTATCCATTGAGTGTGTGCTGAATTGAATTATAAAACATTTTTATTGGAGAAACTATATAGCTAAGAAAAAGTATATTTTAATTGGTCATAATTGTAATAGAATACAAGTAATGAGGTTTTTTTTTTTTGTTGTTTGTTTGTTTGTTTGTTTTGGCAGAACCTGGGATTGCACTCAGGCCCTTGTGCTTGCCAGAGAATTGCTTATTCTACTGGTCATCTCCCCAGCCCTTTAGGTCTTGCTTTACCTTGGTCTTAACCATCCAGCAGAAAAGTATAACCATGATGTATAAAAAGTAATGAGGTATTAATATGCTGAACTGTAAAAGGCTCAAGTCAACAACTTCTGACAATTACCAGTTCTGCTGATAACCCACTACTATTATGGACTGTTGGAGTATATTGGGTTATTTTGCTGAATTCAAGTACGTACATTCTTTAGACTGGCTTCAAGTATGAAAAGGTCCTTTAAACACTTCTCTAATTATAGCTTCTCTAACTGCAGTGGAACGCCCATCTCTGACAAAACAAAACAAAAAAGGGGGAGATAAATAAAGGACCATTTTGTAATATATATATATATATATATATATATATATATATGATAGAATAGATATATAGCTACTTTCTCATAGTTTAATGAGAAGAAAGGTTTGTGCTAATATTGTTTAGACAAGATATCATGTCTACATCTTGTCCTCTGAATAAGTACTATGAAGACAACAATGTGTGGTGTATTAATTATTGTAACTGTCTTATTAATGTTTATTGAAACTATTTCATTGCTATTTTATTTTTTTCTCATTAAAATGACTAAAAGATTTTTAAAATGTAGTAAGAAACAAAAAGTTTTCTTAACATCCTTGATTACCTCAACCTGTGAGGCTTTGGCTTATTTCAAGATATCTCTCATATTCAAATCCTAAGTGATTTTTCATTATTAAAGTCATTTGCAAACATCATTATAATTATTTTTCCCTACTTGTTTTTTGAATTTGTTTGAAAACTGTTCTGATTGAAGACTTCTTTCACTTTTCTGTCATTTGACAGTTAACTTTGTTAGTTATGAAATCAAATTATTTTGTGTTATGAGTCACTTGCTATTAGCCTCATTTGTGGTAGAATTGAAATTGTCCTTTTCACTCACTCCTGAAATGCAAACTTACTGTGCTGGACTCTTGTTCAAAGAGAAGGGGTACTAGAGGCCTAAGTGAATGGAATAGCTTTGTGTTCTTTTGTATAGTGTCTGGTTGGAATGGCTGAAGGACAGAGACTTTTTTTTCCAGCAGCAGAGAGGTGTTTCCCCCATGGTACAGAAATCTCACACCTCAGGTTCTTTGACACATCACTAACTGTTGGAGAGCATGCAGCCCGTGTTTACTGCTCGTTCTTGGGTGTTAAACAGCCCTCCATGGCTTTTATTGTACCATTAATTGTACTTAATGCAGCTGCATTTCTAGTATGCTTGGCTAGGCTCTGAAAATTAAGTAGAGAGTACTTTGTTATAAAATTCACTGTAATGAGCTCTGGTGGGACAGGGTCTGTTAAGTTTGAAATTACCTTGGACCATTTCTAAAGGACTTCTTAAAATATTTCACATCTATAAAAGTTTGTTACTAGATAAATATCCATGGAAGGTGTTAGACCAGGCAAAAAGAAAGCCACCATGTCTCTTCCATGCCTTTTCCAATAAAATTTGGATGTGTTGAATATTTGAGGGTGATGTTTGTTTTCTACATTTTCTTCTGCCTGAACTGTTTGCTAAATTCCAGCTTTTAGTCTGTCAGTGTCCGAGCTCTGGTTTAGTAGCTTCACACCATGGCTTTTATATCCTGACTCACCACCCATCCCTTTTCCCTTTTGAATCCAAATCAAACATGGAACTAGAATAAATATAGGACCCCCCTCTGGGTGTACATAAATTGGTTCAAGACAGAGTCACACCTCTAAG
Source organism: Ctenomys sociabilis (assembly GCA_004027165.1). NCBI lineage: Eukaryota > Metazoa > Chordata > Mammalia > Rodentia > Ctenomyidae > Ctenomys > Ctenomys sociabilis. The sequence continues at coordinate 63,101 of PVKA01006260.1, read as the reverse complement.
AACAAAAACATGGAAGAGACAGCTGTAACTATTAGCCAATTAGTTTAATGTAGCAAGTACCAACCAAGCACTGAAACAGAAATTCTTGTACCTGGCTAATAGATGCTTAAAACAACTTTAATTCCCTTAGTATTCTTGGCCTATTTGACTGACTGCTATAATGCTTTGCGGCTAATAAAATTTCAGATGGTCTAATTTACTGGGTAGCTTTACCAAAACATCCAAGTAATCCATACATACTCATTAGAAACAGGTCCAGAAGGCTGTCCCTTAGGACTGATTTCAAAATCCTCACTGGGATCAGCCTCACTGAGCTTTAGATGCGTTGGCACAAATCAGGTGGAGGATCTTCTATGGTTTTAGTGCAGCAATTTATCTGAGTTTTGTAGTTAAAGTTTGAGCATGAGGTAATTAGAGCCCTCCAAGCTTGAAATTCATGAACCTTATTCCCCCTTTAATGGACTCCATACAAGCGTGCCAAGCTCTGTTTGACAGATATATAGAGAGGCATTGTTAAAAATCCTCTAGTCAAAATGTAGTTTAAAAAATTCAAAATTGGCTTTCTTTTATTTTCAGCTCTTATATGTGTAAACAGAGAAGATTGCTGCATGTGATTACCTAGGGTCAGTCATCAGTCTGCTGTACACTTGGGGAATATTCACTGGTCAGTAATCAGGTAGCCATGGCCACACAGTTCCATGCCGCTGCCTAGGTGAGCCTCACAGCAGAGAGACAGCCAAAAGGGCCAGCCCATGGAGGGCAGGATGTCGTGGGGCTGTCTGGTTTTGCCTACTGTGCATTCATCTTGGTAAAAACTAGAGGATAACCTTTATGCCACTGTTATTCCTGTTGTAGAAGTGGATGAGTACATGGTAGTTGTAAGTTAGTCAAACTTCTCAATACTGTTCATGTTGCTGTGGTTTTGTTTTAGAAGCTGAGGAATATAACTTCAGATTTTTAAATATATAAGTAGACACAACATATGCATGTAAAAGCAACCTCCAAATACTATTATTATTCTTTTATTATCATGAAAGGCTGTCGTGATAAAAAATAGAGAATCTATGTTCAACTACATTCTGTCTCTAATAATTATTTTCATTATTCCTATTTGTGAACAAGGGTATTCTTATGATGTAATTAACACTGAAAAATCTGTAAGGTTTTTTTAACTTATAAAAGATTACTAGATTTCATATCTTTGAAGAAGGAGAAAGGAGTTCACATTCATAGAACACCTCTAACATAGTATTTTATTTAATGCCTGAGCATTAGGTTGAAGGAGGGCACAATATGTTCCTCTCTCTGAAGACTGTATTCATTGAGTTTTTTCCTTACTGGCTCCATGCCACACTCAATCCAAGAAGTGACAAAAAGAGTCCTGTTTATGTAATTCTACTATGGTGACTTTAATCCTCATCAAAAAAAAAAGTTTATTGGCACACATTTTTATCTGACTATGGAGAGATTAAAAATATAGACTGAATTAAATTTTGTCCTTTACTGTTTACTAGGTATGTGCCAGACAAATGTCACAAACACTGACATATAACCTTGATGTACTTCCTCAGACAGGGTATTATTGTCATATTCTTCAGAATGGGGAAACTAACACCTGGATGTCAAATGTCTCGTCCAAGTTTGCTAACAAATATACGAGAAAGCTGATAGGGGTGAAATTTTCTTGTTCTATGAGCTATGATTTTCATACTAAATTAAAGCTACCTCCCCATCTTCTCAAGTAATCTTAAATGCTTGTAAACAAGGAAGAATATAAATTTAAGTATTCTTTGAAGCATGTTGTAGAGGACAGACTAGATTTTAGTTGGTGCTAACCATGGAAGTTCTTTCTAAAAAAGTGAAAATAGTTTGTAAGATGAACTAATTTAAGACCATATATAGAACTTGTGTCATCTTAATTATGGGTGGAAGAAACAAACAAGCTAGTAGCAATGGTACAAGTGAATAACAATGAACATGGTCCAAGAAGATGAAAGTGGCTACATGGTCCCTGTCAGATTCTGAAACCCCAGACCAACCTGTCTCTGAGAGAAACGGATAAGAGCTAAAGAGTACATTCAGTATTTGCTCTGGGGTGCTGAGGATAAGGCTTGTATAAGCAGTATTTTTGAAATTCCATGAAAAATTATCCCTCTCTCCTGTCACCTGGAAAATTCAACCTCACTGCAGGTAAGGTGATTGCTCCTGTGAGAAGCATCTCTTGGTAAACGAGCTCTTCTTATGTCACACAGTGAGTAGTTGTAGCTTTCTTTGTTGGCTTAATCACAATTCATTAAATAATACAGGAAACATGAGGTTTTCCCTTCCTTCATTCAATGTCCTTTTTCAATAAATAGAAGGAATTTTAGTTTTGCTATATGCTATAATATTCTTCACACCTGGGTATGCTAACCTCTTGCAACTCTTGGCTGTGGGTATTTGACATTACTTGGCTACAGGAAGGAAGACTTATTGCTTTTGTAAGCTAAAAGTTGTAAGGACTCCAAAAACAGTTTGGGTTGCTCCTCTACTTATAATATTTAAACAGCTATTTCTATGGCAAAAGATGCAAAGACAGAGAGACTTAAGTCCAGCTGGACTGAGAAAGAACATATTTTTGATGAATCAAGGGATGGACTTTCTGATAGCAAGAAACAAGGGAGTGGCCTCACAACAGCATTAGCCAAGTGGATTTTGCATGTTTTCTAGTTGCTTCTTTAGTAAGCCTATATCTAGAGTTCTGTGTTTTTGTGAAACTGGAAGGAAAGTCACTGCAGCCTGGAGGCCAGGTTCCTCAGGAGGATTGCTTGGTTCCCTGCTAACACAATGGGAAAATGGCGAGGCAGCTCTGAAACAGTGAGGCTTCGAGAATCCACTGAATGAGGACTTATAAATATGGAGCTAGAGAAGGAAGATGCTTCAGGGCACTGGGATGGCTTGACTTGAGATATGTCCAGGCAGCTTTGCCTATTGAAACATATTTATGAATGTGTACAGCAGATTGTTCATTTCCCACAACAATTTGAGATCCATACTGGAATAGCCTGGTCAACCCTCCCTGGTAATCATTTTGGTAGATTCTGGTTATAGTAAAGAATAAAAATTGAAAATATAATGTGTTGCTTCTTTGTCAGTTTTACTCAAATTTGAGGTACTTTTGCAGCTTCTTTAGAAGATTTTACTTCTCGTTCATGATTCTTTTAAATTTTTATTTCTCTCAGTGTAAGCATCCCAGTGTACTTTGCAGACTTCTTCTGTTCCCTGCACATTACCTCAGTACCCTTCTTGCCCAACTTTCATCTTTTATTCTTCTAAACATATAGAAAAGGAATTTAAAGTGCAGAACTCATCATTTTCATTTCTCAGTTACTCCTCCCCGGATTGCAGAGGCCCCACTGATGCCTCTGGTGCCCCCATCACGTGTGACAGTGATGAGTCTTGCTCTCCAGGTCTGCCCTCCTCTGCCTTCTCGCACCACTTCCCTTCTGTTCTCCTGCCTTCCTAGCCTGCTCATTCTCATTCTGTTCTAGCTGCCTTTCCTCTGTGTGGCTCTGAATGCAGATGTTCCCCAGGCTGGGCACCCAGCCCGGCCTCCCATTCAGCCCTCCTTTGGCTGTGGGTGTCACCTGCATGCTAGTGCCACACAGCCAGATCTTCCACTCTGACAAGAACTATGACCTACAGGCACCTCCAGTTGAACATCCCACCTTATCCTTAATGCTTTCTTCCATTCTAAACTTTGATACAATGTGTTCACTTTTTAATTTTAATTTATATTTTATATAAGTTGAAGGTTTGTTGTAAAACTTTGTATTTAACAGTGGTAAAGAAAGTCCCAACCATTGGGACATAATTTTTAAAAATCTTATGATTTTTTTTTTATTGATTTTCTATCTGAGTTATACTAACAAGCCAAAATTAAACACTCTTTCACCTCGTTGGTCAGAGCTCTCACAATACCTTTGGAATGTAACTCTATCTACAGACTCATAAACTTATATACTACAGTCAACTCCGTATCCTTTCTGCCCCCTTGGTATAGGACCTGGTACTTGCCAGTCAGGCGCTTGTGCTGCTGAGCCATACCCTGGCCCTCCTTATCCTTTTTAACTGGACTATATAATGACCACTCCATCAGCTTTCCTGCAAGCACAGTTCTGTGTGTATATTGCCCTGCTGATCTAACAGATACCCATGCTCATGTGCCTCCCTGCTCACACTTTGTGGGGATCTCCGTGGTTAGGGACTCCTGTGCAGTGTTTGAGGTGTGCTTTGATTGGTCCTACAGATGCCTTATACCTCTTTTCCCTACACATGACTCCCCTGTGTCTTGCTCAGTAGTGCCATTGTGTAGCATGCTCTCTTCACCTCACTCTCCCCACCAATCCTTTTGCCTACTATGGTGATTATACTCATTTCTCATATAGGTACCATCTTCTCTTTTGCAACTTTGAGTTACCTCGCTAGAGGTATGTGCTGTTTCTCCTGGGATTTACCAGGCCAGTCATTACTGTTTCCGGAGGCTTTCTCTACATTCCTTACGGGTACTGGCTTTTTTGACAGTTTTTTTTTTTTAACATGATAAGCTTCTACTATAATAGAGTCCTTATACTGTTCCCCTTCACCTGAACATCACATCCTTCTTTTGCCTTACTCATATCTCTACTCAGGTGTTATGGTCTTTGACAGGTCTTCCCTAATCTCTTGTCTTCATAGTGAAATCCCTGCCAGTTGTTTCCTTTACCCTTTGGTTTCTTTCTGTACTGCAGGATTATTTGTCCATTTTCTTTGTTCACTGTCTTATGGCCTGTCACCTGGCACTTAGTAGACCTTCAGTGAATATTTATATAAATAGGTGGATAATATCCTTTCTAACTAACATAGAACCTAAAACAGAGTACACACTCACTAAATGCTTACTAAAAGAATAAACGTAGAGTAAGCATTTGTCCATAGTTATAGAAATTCCTGTGCTTGAACCCACTGCACTGAAGTGATACGGGGCTTTCTGTAAAGATAAGCAAGGCAGCTGGAAGACAGATAAAAATGACTGGCTAGTGGCAAAGTCCGTTCTCATCAGAATTCTGGCTCAGTTATTCAGTTTGGAATTTTGGCAAGTGATGCAGATTCTTTTTCAGAAAATGTTGATTGATTGCACAGTTGTACCCACTTCATTTGCAAACCTTCATTATCTCTTTTTCCTTTCCTCCCTCCGTCTGCATTTAGAAGGGGAGGAGCAGTGTATAATTCTACAAGGCAATTTTTGTGAATAAACCCACTAACTGGCTGCTTCTTTCAGTCTCACAGTCTCCCCATGGAATCTGAGTGTCTGCTAGAGCTGTGTATTCTCTCCTGACTGAATCTTCTTGTATTCATTCATTGGTGCATTCATTTGATTACTCACTCATTCATTCAGTGAATCACTTGTTCAGCCCCACTGATGCTACAAGGTATATATGGATGCCTTGCTCTTATTTAATGGAAGAGTTGAGTTGGCATCTGCGGGTGGGATTCTCTGAACTCCCTGTAATTGTATATGGAAAGTTTTATGTTTGAATATTAGAGAAAGGTTTACTTAAACAGCTTCATCATCCAAAGAAAGAAACGTGTTAAGAACCACTAATAAATAATGACTTGAGCTCAGCCTTATATTTAAATGGCAAGTCTTCCAAGATTTTTCTCCTAAACCTGTTTCATGGTAGAAATAATTATACCAGTTATACTTGTGTCTTGTTTGGATTCCAAATCTGATAGTTTTAAAAACTTGTTAATTTATTAGTCCACTGCTCTTATTCGGGTTCTAACTTTGAATTGTCCCCTCTGTATATCCCTAAAGGACAGATGGCAATGTTGAAGCAGACCTTTATCTGCTAATAAAAGCAAGACTTAGATCCCACTTAGTTTGCATTGATAATTATGTGGCCTTTTGTTTATATCAAATGAGAGGAAAGACAGTGGAGTTGTAAACGCTGATTTGAGTTTTCAGTTGTAGCAACTGTGTACATTTACCTAATCAATTTATGTCAGAGACATTCAGCATCTTAAAAATGAATGCCAATTACTGCCAGAATAGGAATGAGTGACTCCTTCAAAAGAAAATTCACTGGGCAGTTGCTGACACTCAGTGAATTGCTGGCTCTTTGCCCAAGTGTGTGTGAAATGTTTGCACTGGTTTGAGGCCCTGACTGCACTTGGCTCATGGCGTTTGTGATGACAGTATGTTTCTGACATCTTATCCTAGAAAAAAACAGGAGCTGGCAACAAGATACAGGGACAAAAAGTCCTACAGATTCCTATTAAAATTGGAATAAAGATAGTTATAGTGAAAGCATGACCAGCTCACTCTGATTTTCATAACGGAGGGGAAGAGGTGGTATGTATTAAGCATCTCCAAGAAGTAGGGACTGTGATCTGCAGTGTTTATTGATGTACAAGTATTTTTGGCATGCCTTCTGGGTTGTGGGCCCTATCCTATTCTAACTGCTAGTATTTCAGCAAGGCACAAAATGCTTCATCTGGCCTGTGAGGGTAACAGCTATTGGGAGAGATAGATATTGTGCAAGTAAGTTCTAGGAGGAAAATTAAAGAGGTATGGGGCCTGTGACATATCCTTACCCTTGTTCTGGAAGATGCTCACTATTTTGAAAAATTGAGAAACTGAGGTCTTCAGAGTCAATTTTTTTTCAGATACCCCAGCTGATCAGGGAGAAAGGGAAGATTTAAAATAGTGTGTCTGACTATAGAACCCTGTGCACAACTGCTACACTGTAATGTAAGTCTTCCCAGTGAGCTCCTTCTCCAAGTACACAGGACAAGCAGCATCCTGGATGGATCTTTTATCCTACAATAAGGGGACTGTGAAGTGATATAATAGTCTGGTGACAGAATTGCCTGGCATGGTACCCAGCTGAATGCTATGATGTCAATACATGTCTCAGAGACTCTAGTGTAGGTGGTGGTGTATTTAAACAGAAGAGGAATTAAAATTGTAAAGTGCCAATTTTAGGTAGCACTGAGGAGACATTGGGCTTTCTGAATGCCAGTGTCTAACTTTGAGGGAGCAGCCATTGGTATTGTATCTTAAGGAGAGCAGGTTGGAGTCTAGATGATGACTGTGGGGCCTTGCATATGTAGCTGTGTTAGTGGATATTCCCCCTTGTCTTAGTCTAGGAGTAGATCCAGGTATATGACTTCATCCTCCATACCCCAGTTTCAGAAAACTCTCATTCTTCTTGCCCTATCATAGATTGAGTTGCAGGTCCCTGCAATACTCATTGGTGTATGTGGCAGTCTCCCCACGAGGTGCTTATCATCAGGAGGGCCAATGCAAAACATTGTTTTTATATCTATTGACACAGATCTTGGCACAGACGAGAGGCTCAATAAGCATTTTGCACAGATGTTTTTAGCTTTCTTCTGCCAATATATCTAGACATGAACATGAAAGACTGGCTTTCATCTGTGGCCCTGAGGTCAGTGCAATTAGTATTGCTCATAGTATAAACCTTTACTGAACTTTGGGTGGATAAATATAATTCCATAGCTTGAAATTGTTGAGTTTTGGAAAATGATCAGAGTGACTTCGAAAGCAAGTGCTGTGAAAAGTAGAGCTTTGTGGCCTTCGGACAAACCCACCCAGTTTCACAAAGTATTTATGGTGACTGTTCCTTTGGCAGAAAGGAAGTTACCGAACATTCCGCCAAGCATTGATGTGGCCCAAAAGTTAGAAAGTAAGGGTCAAGAGGAAGGGAGAAGGCTAGAGGAAGAAGATGAAGAAGATGACTGAGTGCCTGGATGTCGGGACACGAGCGAGCCGTGGGATGGCCAAAAAATATTGCCTTCTTTTCCTCACAGACACATAAGCAGCTTGTGGCAGAGCCGGTGGTTCTTAGTTGCCTGTCACATCAATGGCCCTGGAATGCTTGGTGGAAGGAGCACTAGACTGGAAGTAATAAGGTTTGCCTGGCTTACCTCAGGGTCTGTAGCAGATGGTGCAAATGTCACAGCATAAAGCTGTGGGATTGGAGCAAAAGCATCGGCCTGAAAAAAATGAAGATAGCAGATGCAGGTCTCCTCACCAGTCAGTGCAGCTGACATTCAGGCTGCTGGTAATCTCTGCCACTGGGCACTGGGCTGAGCTCTGCTGCCGAGTGCTCCTAAAGTCAGGAAGCAGCACTCAGCAAAGAAGATGGTAAGCAGGTTTGCAAAATGAAAGTGTAGTAATCCCTTTTTCCTCTAAGGGAGCATACAAAATCTAACTCCCATTAAAAATTTACACTACCCCCCCAAAAAAAAATTATAATGTCCTGTGGCAAAGATAGTTTTGCAATTAAAAGGCAAATATTAAGTTTTCCATCATTAGTGCTGTATTCAAGTGTCATATCTAGTCTGTCCTCTGTTGTATCCTTGTGGTGGGCAGAGAGTATTTGGTATTTTTCTAAAAATTGTGGCTTGGTTCATGAGTAACATGTGAATTTATATCAGAGTTGGAAGTGTAGGAGAAGAGCTCATGAGAAGAGAAGTTGAAATAAAAACAAAATAAGCAGCCCTGGATTAGAGCCTGAATCTGATAGTGAATGCCTTAGCTGGACGTGAGGGTGCATGCTTATAATCCCAGCACTCTGGGAGGCTCCGGCTGTAGGACTGCAAGTCAAGTCTTACCTGAGAAACTTGGCAAGTTAAAAAAACCTTGTCTCAAAGTTTAAAACAAAAAAGTGAGGAGGGCTGAAAGTACGCTGAGTGCAAGTTCCTAATACTGAGGAAATAAGTGAAGAAAAAAGACAAAAAATTAAGAGCACTTTTGTTCAGCACAGGAGCCTGGGCATTGCCCATGGAGCTTGTTTTGCATGGTGTCTTGAGCCTTTTCACCACATGTACAACCTTGATAGTGAATGGTATCTTGCTTGATGTCAGGACCTGACCACCAACAGTGTGCCTGTCTTATAAGGCTCAACCTGTTTGTGGCTATAATCCTAAACCAGAATAAATTAAGATATATCACCTTGCATGGCTCACGTCAAGTAAAACTCAAGACCCTGCCACTCAAAGATTCTCCTGTACTGTAGTCTGAAGTCATTTTATGAAAATCTCAGCCTTAAAACTTCCCTGTGTTATGGATGGTGGGCATACAACTCACCATATTTCCTATCTCTGTTGGGAATCTATAGAAAAGAATGGACTTTTTCCTGGTTCTTCAGGGCCACTGACTGTCAGGGCTTCTGCATTCCCTCAGGTGCTAAGATTCCAGCAGCAGCTTGAGCCACTATTAGAAATTCCATTGACTAAGGGAAGTGCAGCTTCTCCCATAAGGAAATATAATCGTCCTGTAAGTAGTCCATGTGAGAGCCATGAAGTGACTCCTATGGTAACTATTAGATTCCTGGAGAAAGGCCATTTTCCTTCTCTGGCCAGCTGCAGATTGAGAAATATCTGCCTCAGAACTCTCATGTCCTTTCACTGAAAATAAAGGTAAGATGGGCAAAATAAATCTTTAAAAGGAAAACTTGGTACTAAAGGAAGCCTCTATAATTTCTTGCTGATCAAATACAGGAAAATATTACTGACACTATAACACTTACTAAAGTGATATTGGGGTACTGTTTCACATTTAGAGGACTGTGCTATATTTATGTATAATATTAAAAAGATACATAATTAAAAATCATGGTAAAGATTAATTATTAAGAAAATAGAAGGTATAAACCCTTCCTATTGAATGTGACAAAAAAAAATTTTCCAAAATTCAGTAATGCATTTGTGAGTCTTAAAACTTTCACAGTCTTGTTAGCCCTAATTATTTTCCCTCATACATTCAGTCCATACTGAATTTGTGAGAAAAATTCAAGTAAATGTTGCATCAAAGAATTGTGAGTCAACACAAGACTACTTAGAGCTTCACTTGCATCCTTAAAAACCTTTTTGTCTAAATTGGTAGTACTAGATAATGGTAGTACTAGATAATAGGTTCTAAGATATGAATTATGAAAATAGATTTTTGACTTTAAAAATTCCTCCAAATGAGTATAAAAATAATCCCAGTATATATCAGTTCTAAATATAGGAACAGTTTTGTTTGACCCTTGTATTGATTTTTAATTGGCCTTCACCACCTGAATAACAGTGCTTGCCCCTGTTTCTTTTTCTGATCATCCTTTATCTTACACTTTAAAGAACAAATATATTGAAAATCCTTATTATTTGTTTTCATATATTTATATATTTATATATTTATTTTCAGATATTTATAAGTTGTGTTGCATGAAAACTGTATGCTTTCAATGGTGTTCCAGTGCTCTCTAGGGCATGGTTTTAATTATAATGTTGCTATCAGGACTAAGCTTCAGACTAGTACTACTTCTGTGTCTCTTCTCCCAACTAAAATCCCTATGTAGAAGGCACACACAAACAGCAGAGGACTTCAGTGTTGAAAACGTGTAATCTGTGACCATAATCAGTAGGCAGAACTGTGAGGGCCAGACTGAGAAGGAAGGATCTCAGGTTATATGTAGATGTAGAAATGTTGCTTTTGAGGGGAAACACTCCCATTAATAAGTACCTCATAAACTTCTGAGATCCCCTTCCTGAGAAACTCTCCTTGGCTTCCTTAGCCCTGCAGTGAGGAGGCTAATTGAGATTCTTTAAGAGAAATCCCTTTCTTTTCTTCTGTAGCCATGGAAAGACTCATTAAGCATTCTATACTCCATTCTTTCCCAGACCCTGACTTTGCTTAGCCCAAGAGCTAAAGCCCAGCTAGTGATGTCTGGGGATTCCATTAAGCATGTCTTTTGGCTTTCCCTCTGCCAAGCTCAGTGTGGGAACACATCCTTGCACCTCGGATGAAGGACTCAAAGGACAGCCAACAGAGGTGAACCAACACAGAGCTTTTCTTTTACTGAGTGGATGACTCCATCCATGAGCTTCTACTTGCACAACTTTAGGGTTATATTCACATGCAGCTCCCCAGAGTATTAGGAGGAGTGGAGAAAGCCCCTCTGACACAGCCCTCTGAATCTGCCAGTGCTCGCTTTTCTTAGTGAAGCAAACTACTGGAAATGGTGTTCCATGACGTCATACCTGTCTTCACTTTGGAATATCTTTGTCAAGGGACCTTTCAGTAACATTCTTCTCTGCTGCTTACCTGTGGCCTGTGGTCTCCCTGCCTTCTGGGAACTGTGCTGCTGAGGAATATGGGGAGGGCTGTGAGAATAGGGCTTGGCAGGACACGGGCAGCGAGGGCCCAAGGCTGTTCCCCTTTCATTATGTGCGTCCACTGAGCTGTCCTCTTTCAGTTTTGTAATGGGTTCTTCCATGGCAAGTTGACCTTTTGCCTGAATAGGTCAAGTTCCCACTGTGTTCTAATCCTTAGCCTGCCTCACGTTTTTGCATCCCTGGAGGAGAGGAGCCCTGGTCAGAAGGCTGACTGGATGTGTGGCGTCTTTCTGAAAGAGGGATTGTCTTTTACTGCACAGAATTAATTCTCAGAGACCACCCTGTGAGTTTACTCTGAAAAGTCCAGATTAGAACACTGTTTCTGATATAGTGAGAAGTAAAGCTGACTTTTCCAACTATGGATTCCTTCTATATATCCTATGTTTTATTGAGAGGGAGGCCAAATTCATGATCCCAACGACTCATCAGATTATTTTGGATTTCTAAAAGAGATGATCAGGATTTCCTTAATTCATCTTTTAAAATAAAATAAAAAAACCTTTCTTTTCATATTTTCTTTTCTGTTTAAATCTCTTAACACTTGACATGTTTTATTTTTAACTCTTGTAAAACATGACAGTAGGCTTTTGGTGCTTGTTGATAGTAATTGTGTGCCGGGGCAGGTTTTGTTTTAAATTGACTAAAATTTTCCTTTGAAGTGTTTGTTAGAGTCAATAATCCTTATAGTAGCTAGAGATTTTCAACATCAAATGGACAGTAAGCAAATAGTGAATCTAATTTTCAGTTGAATTATTGTGTTTGTTTTTTTTAAGTTTATATAAGCTGTTCAAATTATGTAGCTCTCCTCACTGTCAATGAAGTAGTGACAAATCTTCATAGATAAGGGATTATGTCTTTTGTTTATTTGGAAGTAGTAGTAGTTTGTGTGTGTGTGTGTGTGTGTTGGCTAATTTAGAATTCTCTGAGTTTTAAATATGTCATATTTTAATTGAACAAACAATGAAATATATAATCAAGTGAGTTGAAACAGTAATTGTTGAGCAGTAATGCTTATATATTGGACTACCAAACAGTTCTTACAACAGTCAATTTTGAAAAATAGGGAAATTAGGAAAACTTCATAAAGCTTGATTCTCATAAGAAGAAATGTGCTTTAGGCCTTCTTCAAGCATTAATAGTCTTTGGTAAGCACCATAATATTAAAACAGAGAAACAAATTAACTGCATTTACATCATTCCTGAGTTATCAGTGTCTCAATTCTCAAAATGCCAAATATGATAGGTTAAGTGCAAGATAAGAATATGTATAACATCTATTCAGTTACCAATAATGCCAGTGTTAAAGCAGGGCTCCTACCAGGGGCATAATGGTCTCCTGTTTAACATATTTATGTTGGTTGTAAAATTAGGAACTGTCATTACAGCCCCACATCACCTGCATAAGTGAAAAACATATAAATCAAGAGAAGTTCCAGAGCTATAAAAATGCCATCAAATAGAATAGCTTGAAACTACTTACAAGATACTTGTATATTATGCTAGCATGTATGGGATGCACATTGCGGTTTCTGGAGGATGGAAAGAACAAAGAATAGCTGCAGACAGGACTCTGAAGTGCAAGGCCTGGTGAAGACATTTATTTGGAGAACAATCTGAGTCCTAGTGGGGGGAAGTAAAAAAAAAAAAAAAAAAAAAGTGGCCAGCAGCGACCTGGCTTGAATAACCCCTGCATGTTACTCAAGACTTCTGTTTCTGAGCTTCTAGAAGGCATTTGAGCTACCATCTGCAGTTATTGAAGCTTACCTATAGGTCCCCATAGGCCTGCTAGTAAATAAATGCTTCCATACTTTTCCTGTGATATTTTAGGGTCCCCTATAGGTTAGTGGCTGTTGCTGTCTTGCCCCCTTCTTCATCTAGTTATTTGTAGAGTAGTTTAGGTTTTCTAAGGTTGATACATTTTCAAATGAGGTGCAGTGGTTTCATATTTTAACTTTATAATTAAAGGCCCTAAAGTGTTCCACAAATTATGAATCACTAATAATGATCTTTATGAATCATAATTACTGCCTCAAAAAAAGACTGGACATTCTAGAAGTCTTTCAATCCCTCCTTTTTCTCCCCAAAGCAACCCACCCCCATAATCTTAAAAAAAAAAAAGGCTGCAGATTTTATTCATGTGGGAGCATTCACACCAAGCTACCATAATGTGCAATTAACACTCGAGAAACTGAAAACAGTATTCAGCAAGACAGCTGCATTATCAAAAATGCCAAAGGAGTTTTGAAGGGAGTAATGTGCATGTTAGAATAGGAAATTAATCAGAAACGCACACGCACACACATACACAGCAGTGCTGTCTTAAATATATTTGAATATTAAAATATTTTAAATCCTACATCTATACCAATAATAAAGATTAGACTCAGGACCAAAAAATAACTTTTTTTTCTGTTCTAAAATTACTACTATAGTTGTGTGCTTTGCTTCTTGGGCAAACAAGGATGCTGGAGTAGAGATTCCTTGAGCTTTCTTCCTAATGGAATATTCTTTAACAAAAATCACTCTTGAATTTTATGTAGTAAAGTTTTTCACTGAAAATATTAAAAAAAATTTTATCTTGGCAGAAATAAGGCTACTGAACACTCAGGCTGTTTTCAAGTTGCCTTTCTGACATTGCAGTGGTAGACTTTCTACTACAGCACAGCACAAACATCATAAGTGTATTTGTATTACAATCCCTATTAAATTTTGGCTCCAACAGACTAATTCATTTCTAACTGAAATAAAAGAAAAATCTCCCAGGAGTATTTTCCTGCAATTTTCTTGTCAACTACCTGAAAGTATTTTTAAAAGTCAGAAATAGAGGATTTTGATACGATGTTTTATTAGTCGTGTCTGTGTTTAAAAAGCTGAGCTTTATAAAAACAATTTTTTCATGAAAAGCAAGAGGACATAGAGAATTTACTTGCTGGAAATATAGAGATGATATGAATCTCTTGTTTTATAAATCGCTATGCAGAAAACAGAGCTTTATGATGCTTGGAATTAAAAAGCAACAACAAAAAATAGAAATAAATGTTTAAAAGCAAATTGTGGCACCTCATGTTTTAAAAATGTGAAGAGAGAAGTTACCCTGCATCCCCAAATACCACATCCTAAAAGGCTAATTTTGCTAAGGGTTGTTTGTGAATGGCTGGTCCCGGAAGGCAGAATTATGGAGTGTGTCAGGAAGGGAATTATTTCTCCAGGTTAGGAGGAGAGTAGTATGTGTGAACTTCAGGTGACAACAGTCACTGACGCAAGGTGCATGCTGACAGAGAGCCTGTGTGTGCCCTTCATCAGTCCTGTAGCATAGTTACATGTGAGTACTCAGCTACTATGAAATCCGGCTATAGCAGAACATTTCTCACTAGGTCACGTGGTTATTAATGAGAATCTCTAATCAATTTGCCTTTATTAAACTGCCATAGTTACTACATTACAAAATATAATACATGTCCTATTCATTGTTTCTTAGCCTAGATGCAACAAGTTTAGAATTCTTTGTGGGTGAAAAGTTGTTTGTAGATGCTTACACATATCAATACCTTAGGGCTGGGGAGATGGATCAGCAGAGTAAGTGCTTCCCTGGCAAGTGCAAGGGCCTGCCTGAGCTTAATCCCCGGTTCTGAAAAAAAAAATCAATACCTGAATTTCAAAATGTATTTATTTATTTTAAAGAAATATGAACATCTGTGTTTTTATTCTAATATACTAAGAAAAACAAAAGGACTTTTTAAAAGCTGGGTATGAGTTTTGCTTTTCTTTTTAATGCTTTTAAATGTCAATATTCTACTTACACTATGCTTATTTTCTGATAACTAAGAATCAAAGTTGATACCAAGTAGTATTTCAGATCGTACTGGTATTGTGATTGATTAGTAGTGCAGTTGGGCAGAAATTAAGCTGATGTTAGGAAACCAGAACTCCAACTTAATTGTTTTTCTTCCTTTTCTTTCTTTCTTCCTTTTTTTTCTTTTAAGTTATAGGTGCACAACGAAGGAGAAGTCCCAGCGCTCTAGCCATTGAAGTATTTGAAGCACATTTGGGAAGTCACATTTTACAGGTATCTTTAAAAGAAAAACAAAGTTGCTTTTATTTAACCAAGAAAAAAATCATATTTTTATAACTGTCTTAAATATTGATACAAAATTTTAATTTCAAATATGTATTTGTTGTAATATGTATTTGTTGTTTTTTCTCGGAATTCTGAAATTCTTACAAATTTGTGTTTTTTTTTTCTTTTTAGAAAGCCATCCTTTGAGACAATATTAATGAGAAAGGGAGGGCAAGTATTATTTGTGCTGTAATAATTTAGATGAGTTGCTATTTATTTGATGCGCAGTGTACAGTAGCTGGCTGTTCTCAGAGTGACTGTATGTGTGCTGTATTTGTAAGTGGATATATGTGTGTGTCTTGGAGCTACATATTGTTTTTGGAAAAGCATATTTTGTTGCAAAAGTGCTGTGACATTTTTATGTGTTGCCTAACTTCAGTTCTTTGCTTGAGTTTGTATTTGTTAAATGCTTCCAATTGTAATATTTGTTTCTACAAATCAGACAGTTTCTTAGGATGAAGTTTTTAAAGTCTATTTTTAAGGAAAGGAGGCCAATAATATGTTTTTCCTTCTACTTTCATGACAAATGAATGCAAACATTACTAGGATGAAGCTTTAGTTCCTAGCCCTACAGGAGGTTCATCCCAAGCTCAGCATCTCACTTACTTAAAATGCTCTCTCTTACCACTGGCTAAGAATTCAGCTCATCTGCCTTCATGGGAACTGGACTGCAGCATTTCTGCTTTCAGGGTAAATGTTGTCAAAGCTAAAGCTTCCTTTACTTGGGAAGTTATTTTTACATGGAATTTGAGGAGACAAATTTTGAATATTCCGGCATCTTATTGTGTTTGCAGAAGTTGGTTTTGTTTTTCTTAGGTATACTTTATGGATCAGTAAAATAAACTTCAGAAAGTTGTCAAATCAGAGTTTCAAATAATTTTAGTAATGCTTTTGTTTTCTAAATATTCAAAGAGGAGTTTGAAACTAGTATATTATTTACAAAGGGATGTACACTGAAAAACCCTTCCTACTGTCTTTCTGAAAAAGTGAAAAGTACTCTAAGGCTGTTTTCTGGACAGTAGTTTCAGAATCACGAAGAGTTTTTCAGACAATATGTGCTTGTAAAGATCTACTGAATCAGAATCAGAACCTTCTGGTATAATTTTGATGTTTTGTAAGAGCTGAAAAATCACAATTCACATTTGCAAATGTAAGGCTTTGAAAAAAATTTTTTTTTTTTTTTTTGTGGTACCAGAGATTGAACTCAGGATCTTTTGCTTGCCAGGCAGGTGCTTATTCTAGTGAGCTATCTCCCAGGCTTAAGAACTCTTTATTTCTGTTTATTTGACATTTATAATTTTCCATTAATATCTGTTAATATAGCTCATATAAAAGATGTTTCTTGATACCTGCCTTTATAGATACCATTCTAACACATACGTAAAATTTCAGTTTCCTTTGCAGTAACCTAGGGTTAGTTTTAAATTACAGAGAGAGGTGTGTTTCTAGATCTTGAAATTATGTCCGTTCTTCTACATACATGCTTTGCTCAGCAACTCCATTATCAAGGTATGTGGGGGGCATAAGATAGGGGTGATGGAAAACAGTAGCAAATAACTTAAATTTTAAAAATGTTGTTATAGTAACAGACACATTGCCATAGATTCCCATCAAAATAGTTCCACTCACTTTCAAACACATTTATCCTATCACTCTTAAGACTTTCTGACTTAATTATGAAAGTCCCTTTACATGAATCTCCTTTGTTGCACTGTTGTGCCTATCCCAGTGTCCTAAACCAGTTCAAAAGGTTTACCTTTCATGTTTATGTTGCCTTTGGGGCACAGCCAGTAGTCACATAGTGCCTGATCTGGTGGGTGAGGACACACTGCAATGTTTGTACAATCAGCAGTTATTGTAATTGTGAGTACGTGTGATAGATTTGTTCACAAAATAGGACTTCGAGAACCATTCCAGAAAGTAACAAGAGGGCTGGCCAGATAGCTCAGTGGCCTAGAGCGCCTGCTGTAGTGAGACTGGGCATGGTCACATGCACCTGTAATCCCAGCGTTTGGGATGCTGAAAACAGGAGGATCACTACCAGTCCTATGTAAATAGTGAGACACTAAATGCCCTGTAGACCCTGTACAAAAGAAGTAACAAGAGTGATGAGATGACTGTATTTGATGTAAGGGGAATATTTTGAGAAAGGAGGAGTATTTTTATAATGGTTAATGGCAAAGTTTCTCTTACTGTAGTAAATTTTTAACTTTAAATAATCAAGATAACTTCCTGAAATAGCTAAAGACATCCTATTATGATACAAGACTGGGCGTGGTAACACATACCTGTAATCCCAGTGCTTGAGAGGCTGAAAAAAAAGAGGATGACTATGAGTCTGATCTTTGTAGTGAGACCCTGTAGACCCTGTACAAAATACATAAAAATAATTATATACATCCATGATTATAGCAAGACAATCCATAGGAGCTTAGAAGTGGCCTACATGTGTATCAATAGATGTATGGGTAAAGAAAGTGTGATATTTACAAACGATGGAGTACTGCTCTGGCATAAAGAAAGATGCACTTAAATCATTTGTAGAAAAGTTGATGAATCTTGAGACCATAATGTTAAGTGAAATAAATCAGACACATAAGATTAAATATTGTATGATTTCTTTTATGTGAGAAACCCAAATTATAAATAAAGACCAAAATACAAGATAAATAATAGGAGAGATAGAGGCATTTTTTTTCAAAGAAAAGGTGATCAAAAGATTGAGGGACAGAAAAGGATGGGGGAGGAGATGAAAAACTAAGGTGTGTTTTGTGTATGTACCAACTCCTCACTGGGAATGTACTGTAAACATGTACTACTAAAAATAAAAACTGGGGAAAACCTACATGATCTCCATATAGTTTGATTATAATTTATATGCATTCATGAGATTCATAACTACTACTATTTATATTCCAAAGTACTCATTGCCTAAAAATTTAGTGAAAGAAGTACTGAGTAGCCCTAGATTATTGCCTTCTGAATTCTTTGAGGAAAACATGACTCCAACCTCATAAAGGGAAACAGACTTAGGAGTTGTGAAGTTTTAAAACAAGACTTAAAGAGCTTCAATAGAATACAGCACAGTATGAAAACATAATGTACATTAGCTATCTCAAGTGCACATTGAATATTATATATCACTTAAAAAACAAAGGATCTAAAAACAGGTCTCCAGCTCCTCTTCCTTTTGTGTTGGTCACACTCTACTTAGGTGCCATGCTTAAAGAGAAGCCTACAGTTGGATGCCAGCTGGAGGAGAAAAATAGCACTGGGAAGAGAATGAGAAATGCTGGCACATGAAAAATGGCAGAGAGCCTTGGGGAGTTTAATTTGGAAGACATATGACGTAATATATATTTGAAGTCATTTAAAATATTTTTACAAAGGATTAGATAGTTTCTGTTTGGTTTCAGAGTATAGAAAAAATATCAATAGGTACAAATAGAAGAGACATTTTAAGAATACCCTTCATACAAAAACATTCTCCTATGGAAATTAGTACATAGATTCTTTTAAAAAATCACCCTAAAAATAGAAATTCCATTTAACTAGGCTATTTCCCTTCTAGGTATATTCCTAAAAGAGTTAAAAAAACATCATATTACAGTCATATGTGCATATCCCATGTTGATGGACTGTTACTTATAGTAGATAAATCTTAGAAATGGCCCATCTGTCCATAAGCAGAAAAATGGATATAGAAAATGCGGCATGATGTATAACAGAGTACTATCCTCCCATAAAGAAGGATGTTTGAACCACTTGTCAGAAATCAAATCCACTTCACAAAAAAAAAAAAAAAAAAAAAAAAAAACTAGAATAACTTTCTTTGGGCTGGAGAGATAGCTCAATGGAATAAGTGCTTGCCTGGCAAGTGGGAGGTCCTGAGTTCAATCCTTGGTATCACAAAAAGAAATGGTATAAAAAAATGGGTCTACTTTTATATTGTAATATTAAGTAAAATAAACAAGACATAGAAGTTTAAATGTATCATGGTTTTTCTTAAAACCAAAATATAAAAAAAATTGAACAAAATAAAGATAATTAGAAGCAGCAAAATGGATCTTTTACAATTGGGCAAGAGTACATGAGATGACAGGGCTGGGGAGATAGCTCAGTATAGTAAGTGCAAGGGCCTAAGTTCAATCCCCAGTTCTGGAAAAAAAAAAAAAAAGAGTACATGAGGTGGAGTGGAGAGTAGCTGAGGCTACAAAATGAATTAGGATGAGTCATTTACGCATACCAGCTCCCCATGATAAATGTAATTATTCTGTACTGCAAAATATTATAAGAAGGAAATACAATGGGAAAACATACTCTCAAATATAGCAGGGCACATTAAAGCTGTTGGCTTTAAGGGAATATTACATAACTATCAGCTTTAGGGAAATATATAAATAGATTCGTAGATAGCCTTTTAAGTAAGACTTCCAAACATTATGGACTTACATAGTCTTGAAATTTCCATAGAAACAAGAATATTTTGTTTCATTTGATTTTAACACAAATGATTATGAGGTAGAAAAACTATATAATACTCTATACGGAATATGTAGCCTACTATCTTATTCTTTTAAATAAAAGTGTTGCAAGCAAGAGAAGATTGGGTAGTAGTAGAAGAGGGGCCTCCTGTATTCCTAATTAGGATGACAACTAAAACTCATGTCTGTATCACCTTCAGCAGGATCCCAGTGTTCTATGAGGATAAGATGATTTCTGTGTGTTGTTTCAAAAAGGGTGTTATAGAATCTGATTGATTCATGGGGGCTGGGGTGAGTTCTTCCCTTCATTCAGTCCTGCCTGCCTTTCCTTATAAATATTTGATAAAATCCATGTGGTCAGCAAGATATTAATAGGGCCTCCAGGTTTATGGTGTAGCCATGCACTGTCCTCCAAATGCTTCAGATATTTAGTATTGACACAAAATTTGCTTTCTATGATTTCTGTCTTTACCTAGCTTGCATTTGTTTGGGGAAAAGAGGAACCAAAATTCCTCATTAAGTGAGGAATTACAGTAGTCAAGTATGATGGGGCAATAGTAAGGCTCGGAGATAGGCATACGACGTATCAGGCTTGCTGATGGATGGATGGGAATTCTCTAGGTAGAGAATATGGAGGAATTTTCCAATCAAAGTGACCATCAAACACAAAAGCATGGAAACCAGTAATAATAAATCTTGGTTGGGGACCACTGATATGTTACATAGGATATCTGCCTCATGAGCAGTGCATGTTACATGCCTGGTTAGCCAATCTAGGAGATGTGGACTTAACTTCCTACCAGCGAGGAGCTTGTGGAGATTTTTATGGTTTTATGAGGGAAGGATTTGTTTTACTTCTGAAATTATTGTCAAAATGAAATGATCTAAGGAGTCTGACTTGTGAGAGCATGACATAATGAGAACCATTTAGGAGCTTTTTGTAAGTCAAAATAAAAGGAAAGAAAGAAAGTGAAGACTTTCTTCAGGGCAAAGCCTTGTGAACGGAAGAGGAGAGGCATGTGTGGAGGTTAGGTAGGATTATTAGCACAAACATTTAAAAAGAAAAGAAGAAGGGCTGGGGAGATGGCTCAGTAGATAAGTGCTTCTCTGGAAAGTGTAAGGATCTGAGTTCAGTCCCAAATTCTGTCAAAAAAAAAAAAAAAAAAAAAAAAAGAAAAGAGGAGCAAGGGAATGAATGGTAGGATTGATAATAACCACAGGCTCTCTAGGTAGGTATTTACTTATCTGAGGATCCTCTTAACTTAAGAGAAATTGAAAGCCATGTTCTCTTAAGTAACCAAGTTGATATGAGGTAAGAGGATAGAGTCCTAGAGTTTTATTGTTTGTTTTCTGGTACTGGGAATCAAACTTATGACTTCATGCTTACCAAGCAGGTACTGTGCCATTGGGCCTTATCAGCTAGTTCAATTGTGAGGGTACGACTCAGGACAGGGTTGCAAATTACTCATCACTGGTGGGTAGATGAGTGTTAGTTCAAATGAAGCAGTAAAGACTCACAGAAATAATGTGGGACAGAAAGGGAGAGGCAACACCACGGAAGGTTATCACATAAAAGGTAAGCAGAAGGTGAGAAACAGTTGATATGACGTTAGAAGATCAAAATGACAGATATTTTAAGCATGGTTTCAGTATTACGCATCGCTGTCCTCAATGTAGTTGCTTAGTTCACAGATATCAGCATATAGAGTCAATCAACGTGAAAATTCTACCCATTCTATATCTATCTATCTATAAATATAGATAGATAGATAGATAGATAGATAGATAGATATAGCTATTTACTCTTAGTTCATTGATAAGGTTTGTACTAATACTGTTTATATAAGAATCATGTCTGCATCTTATCCTTTGAATAACTACTACAAAGACAACAATATGCAATGTATGAATTATTGTAACTGTCCTTCTAACCTGTTTTGAAACTGTTTCACTGCTATTTCATCTTTTTTCTCATTAAAATGA
The DNA here is from genome assembly GCA_004027165.1 of Ctenomys sociabilis. Lineage (NCBI taxonomy): Eukaryota > Metazoa > Chordata > Mammalia > Rodentia > Ctenomyidae > Ctenomys > Ctenomys sociabilis. The sequence continues at coordinate 41,309 of PVKA01006260.1, read as the reverse complement.
ATTTTAAAATTAAGTAAAAAAAGAGAATGTGAGAAAAAGGAGAAGGTGAGATGCAAAAGGAAACCATCAGATTAGATTTTGTTACAGGAAGCAGTATTAATAATCTGAAAGTAGTTAGGATACATCTTCCAAATACTGAAGACATATCATAGGTTTATCACTTGGAATTGTTGTAATAAAAAGTGCCAAAGACAAAACTAACAAGTGCTAGAAGTTGAAGATAAAGAATATTGAGAATGTTTGTGCTAAAGGATGGGTGGGAGATGAGAAGGTAGAGTCAAGGAAGTGCCTTTCAGGTTGTACAAGTGTGTTTATGTGTTAGTGGTTAATATGGCTAAACATTTTGTAATAGAAGATAAATGTAAAACGAACTCACTGGCTATGTGCTCTTTAGCAGTGATTCTTTCAAAGATCAATATTTATAGTCATTTTCACTTTTGGTAATGACTCAATGTTATTGATAATAACAATATATCATAATTTCTTTAACTGTTTTCTTGCTATTTGGTATTTTGATTATATATGAAAAATTTGCATTTTTGATACAAATACCAGATGGTGTGTGTGTCTGTGTGTGTTTTAATTAGAAAAACCTACTTCAGATTGGTTTTAGCATAAATTTATTGAAATTTTATTGAATTCTGTGTTTCACATACAATGGTATGTTCTTTTTTATGTCTTCATTGAGCACTTATAATACATGTGTGTAAGACAGGCACAGTGACTAAATGTTTTCAAATGGAGTAAGCTGAGACTTAGAAAATTTAAATAACTGAAGCACTTTAGATTGGAATATTTTCCCCCAAAGACAATGAAAAGAGAGAAAAGAATGAAAGTATACCTGGAATGAACATGATTAAGAAACTGAAGTTGAAGGGTAAATGACACGTCAGTTCAAAATAGCAGCTCAGTGTCTAGCAGAGGCTGTGACTGCCCAGTTCAAGGCGCCTGGTGTCCATTCTTCTTCTGCCCTCATGGGGCCGGGATAAGCATGAGGATGGACTCCTTCATTTTTGGTGCAGCCATACTGTGACTGGATACATTTTTTGGTTGTGTATCTAATTAACTGCCTGTCTTTTTCAGAAAATCAGGGAAATATGGTGGTATCTCTTAGATTACATTCCCACTGAGAGGAATTCTATCAACGTAAAAATAAACTTTGACAAAGCTAATTCTCAGTCTGATGGTTTAACACCAGAGTGTTTATGCAAGGCCAAGGCCAGGGTTGTATAGTACATACCTCAGAGGCCACCATTTATTGGGCAGACTCATTACTGACTATGACCAGTAATTTAATCCCAGTGATCTTGAAGGTATTTCAGGCATGAATATTAGCTGAGAGGCTTCTTCTGCAGAAGAGTTGAGGGTTCAAGAGATGTAAGATTTGAGCGTCAGAGCTATCACGTGAACCTACAGGGCCTAAGTCTGGGCAGTGTAGTTCATTATTAGGAGTCTAACTAAAGAGACACATTTTGTAGCAGTCTAACTAAAGTTTCAAGAACTTCTGGAAAGTCATTACATGAGATAGTTCCTTAATGTAGTTCATATGACTAAGCACAAATTTGGTTACTGCTTTAAAAATTCTTCTTTGAGCTTTACTGGTCTTACATGATGACTTCCTTAGCATGGAAAATGATGAGTGGCATTCATTTTATTTTACACATTTAGGTACCAAATACAGTGTTCATATTTTACCTTATTGACATTAAAGAAACACAAAATGATAAATAATTTCATTGTTGTAAGTCATAAAATTAACTATTAAAGTGCTTTCCCTCAGGTGTCAGGTTTATAAATGGAGTTCTTTAATTACTTCTATGCCCTTAGCAGAAGGGTTTCCTTTTTCACTCTGTAAATAACGTTTATATAATTGTTATGTGAAGTTGTTGTGTTATGTTTCCATACTCTAAGTGAGACTGCCTGGCTCACTTCACAGTTTTTTAAAAAAATCAAATCAAACCTAGCATGTAGAAGATTTTAAAGGTTTCTGTTTTCACTTATTGTCAGCACATTATATCTGCCTATTTAAACAAATAAATGGCATTGTATATATCACCATGACTGATAACTGTTATGTACTTCTAAAGTGATTAAAGGATAGTTTTTATCTGTACCTTGTTTTGGATCATTAAAAAGTATTTTTGAGCAGGAAGAATAGAATCATGAGCAATAACAGATTTGTACCTAAATTATATAGAAAGGCATTATTTTTTTAAAATGAGTCTTGGGAAAATGAAGAGACTGTTTTACAAGAAATATTCTATACGGAGCTATTAGTGGTGTCCATGTGTCAGTTTTGAGTTTTGCTGTATTCTATGAATGCTTCTATGTCTGTTATTGATTGCATTATTTTAGCTATAAGCATAGTTTTGCCTCACTATTAGAATTTCCAACCGTCAAATGGAAAGAGAACCCCGCAATACAGATACTTTGAGAGAGATCATAAAAAAGAAAAAGGAATAAAACAAAACCTCCAGCTACATTTTTAGATCTTAGTACCTCAGTTTGTCTGACTAAAAGTAGATCAGAAAAGGCTTGGTAGAATGTCTGTGTTATTACCTGTCTTCACTAACATAACAAGGGCAATAACTTATTTTGTAAGGAGAATGTATTAATAAAATTCTGCCAGATATGGCCTGTGTTGACAATCTTAGCAGAACATTTTCATTGTTATATATTTTCAAAAAATGCCAAATGTATTTGTTTTCTATTTGTTAAGCAAAGTTATCAAGATTTGTGTGGATGAAATAAATGGTATCGTAAACCTCAAGGAACTATCAGATGTCCCCCCCTTTTTTAGCACCTACAGTCACAGTTTGCAAAGTAGGTTGAAGTCATGTCTCAAATAAAACATGGGCTTGTGTTTTCCAGAGGCCTTTATGGATCACACAGGGAAAAAAATTAGATGAAGATTTACACTTAAATTTTCACATTTCTATTGTTAGTCACATTTGAAGATTGATTAAGGGCACATGCTGGAATTATTTAGTCCCTATAATATTTTGGTCCCTATAATATTTTGCTCCTAAAGTACTGCTACATAATTTAGAATGTATTGATTCTGTACCATATTTTTAAACATTGTGATTGATGTAATATGAAAATAAAATTGTGTGATAAGTATATCTTCATTTTTTGTGCTCTTTTTTAGTGCATATTTGTAGTACATTATTTACACATTCAGTGGGGATAGTTGGTACATTTACATAACACATCTTAATTCTTTTTTCATCTCCTCTTCATTGCCCCTCCATTTGCAACCTCACCATCCTCACCCCCTCCAACTTTTTGTTCTCCCTTTGAAAAAGATCCATCTCCTTACTTTCTATTATCTATCTTTTGTTCTTCGTTCTCATGCAAACACTTCTATTATCACTTTAGTATCATAGTCCAGCCAGTGGTAGAAGACAGAACAAAATTCTGGTAAAGAAAATAAATGGAAAATGTAGGCAAAAGAAGCTACTTCTAACAATATTGGGACCCCAGTAAAGAACACAAACACTAATGTCATCTCATGCAACAAAAGAGATTAAAAAGTAGACTAATATAATTTAGACATGTGGGCAAGGAAAAGTGCATATATCTAAAATGACTCAAACACTGACTATACAAAATTAAAGATTATTATTTTTATTAAGGTAGTGCTTAGCCAACATTCCTCCTATATTTGGTAGTAGTTTTAAAAATTCTACGGTGAGGAATAGGAATGCCTTTCAGTGTATTTTCTATTTTTTGATGAGATGTACTTGCTACCTTATTTATTTTATTGCAATTTAAAAATATAAAAGGAAGAATTTTGTATAGGAAGGTACACTGTGTTATTTCTGATGGCTTTTTTTGGTAAAATGGCATTTTACGGGACACCAGTGCTGGAATAAAATGAAATGGTTTTGAACAGTAAAGGCATTCTGATTTAAGTCCTTTAATTGTGATAGAGAAAGGAGAGAAAGGTAGTGACCCTCTAGTCTCACTATGAGCCAGAATGGTAGAAAATGTAAAACTAAATATAGAAAAAGAGAAAGTTAGTGAATATATTTGCATATGCAAATTAGCTTAATTGATACTGCTTGCCTCTACAGGGATTTTTCATTACAAACTGGAGTGCTACATTGTTCAGCTCATATTGAGTAATTTAGTAACTAATGAGACCAGTTTGCACTAATTTGCATATGATAAATGAGCTTAATTGCAGTAAATAACTTGGAGGCATAATTACTTAATTTTCCTGTGTTGCACGGCTTTTAAGTTCACGTATGAACAACTCAAGATAATTTTGCATATTTAAATTAGTTGCTTTTAAATTTTCTTGAACAACAAAAAGGAACACACCTTATCAATTGAGCTGTAAAACAACCAAAAGTAAGGATTGAAGTATTTTTTATTTGCAAAGAAAGAATAGGAAACGAAAGCAGAAATTTTTTCACCTCTCCAACATCTCCACCTCAAATAAGATATCAGCACTGACACTTCAGGAAATATTTTTAATGTGAAAAGTTAATTCACAACTTCTGGTAGCTGACTTGGCATACTGTCTGTATATAATTGGGTTGGAAGTTTTGGATAGTTTATAAAAGAGGCATGAAATTTCCATTGTCTCATGTTTGCATTGCAAACATTTGTCAGTGTGGACTGTGGGATTATGCACCTGTGAGGTGCAGTTCCTTCTGCATTGCTGGATTTTAATGAAACAGACGTCACTGTGACCCAGGCATTTGTTTTCTTTCTCTTTTTTTTTTTTTTCTTCAGAACCGAGAATTGAACTCAGGCCCATGTGCTTGCCAGAGAAGCACTTATTCCACTGAGCCATCTCCCCAGCCCCAGCATTTGTTTTCTCTCCAAGTTAACATTTCATATTTAAAAGAATTGCTTTCTTTGGAGAATCAAGGTTTGATTTGCTGAAAATTACCTTTTGGGCTTTTATGTTATCTGAAAAAATGTATGTTTTATCATAATCCCAATTTTTAAACTTGGAAAACTGAAGAACACAGAGTGGATGGCAAGCTGTTATTTTGTGTCATTGTGATGCCTTAAAATTTCATTTTGGTGGATAAAGCATAATTTATTATTCAGAATTAGGTCCTCTGAAAATCATATTCAAAATCATGAGAATATATATAGTTGTGAAAGTTTAAAACCTATCATTTAAAACATTCACTGCTGCTTTACCTCAGTGTATGTAAAACACTGCATCAAATCTGGAAAAGTGACGCATGTAAATTTTCTGTGAAAACCTCAGATTCCATCACATTCAGTAGAAGCTTCCTATATCTTCCAAAAGTGAACCAGAACCAATATTACTATATTCAAAGTGTAAAATGTGATTCTTTTGTATAGGAGAGCCTCAAAAATACTAGTGAATAAATGAACAAATGTGTAAGTGCAGCCAGGTCAGGTCAGAGTGAACTTAGCCAGGGTCTCCAGTTAGCCTTGTGTACCCGGTTCAGTGTGCCTGGACACACTCCCCCATGGGAGAGAGCGCGCAGATTCATGATGAGATGCATGGATTTTCACCTCCAGCCAATTTGAATTCGCACCCCAGTTTTCTCATATGCTAACTGTGAGAAATAGAATGATCTCTTGCTCTTTTTGAACTTTGAGTTCTTCATCTTTGAAAGTGAGGTGCTAAATGTTTCCCTGGACTCAGGTTTTGAGGATTGATGTAGTTAAAACTGTGTAGGGTAAAACAAGTGTCTACAAAGTATTTGACAAGCATCTGTTTGTACATCTGTCTGTCTGTACGTCAGGTCATTTAGAACAATGCTCAGGTTTTGAAGAAATGCATTAATGCTATCAGAACCATTATGTACACTAAAATATAGGAACATCATCAGTGATAGCATCTCACGTTAAAAACAGATTAATTTTCATTCAATACAAGATTATTTACATTATAGATTTGTATTTCAAAGTATATGTTAATTCAGAGTGAATCATTTAAAATTTGATAATAATAATGTACTTCTTTATTCTAATGAAAAGTCTCTTAAAAACAAGAGGAGCTGTCTGACTTGTCTTATAATGAACTTAGAAACATCTAGGGAAAATAGAACTCATAAAGGAACTGCAGAGTTCAAAATTTCCTTTAGACTCCAAAGGGACATGTCATCATTCTTTGAATCAGATTCTATCATCTCCTCAACTGGGTTTTTAGAATGGGAATAAGCAGTTAATCAGAATGTCAGAAGATCTAGATGTAGAACCATTGCTACAAAGTGTGTTAGCAACTATTGAATGGAATGGAGCATTCCTTCATGCATGTTGCACAAAATCAATCATCTGTCGTGTCAAATGGGTATCTTTTCCATCAAAACCAGAAGGGAGAGCTTCTCAGAGGGATTTTCACCATGGTGTGTGCAGATGTGGCAGGTACATGTCATTCGGATTTGTTCTATACTTTGATAAGATTCATTTGAAGAATAACTTCTGCCATTATTTGCTGAGAAACACTCTGAGAAGTGTGAGTAGGAGAAGGGTTTGAGGTTACTACTAAGGAAGTCATGATATTTGGCCAGTAGAAGGAACCTTGTACAGAGGGACTTTCTAGTCACAGTAGTATCTATAAATAATTCTGGTTTGATTCTTTCAGGCCATTTTGCCCTAGTATCTTTAGCAGAATAGGTGTGAAGACATTCACAGGTGTGTGTATACAGCTTGATTTAAGAAACAGTCCGTTACCATCTACCTGATAATAACTCCAATCCCTTCTCAGACTCAAATAAATCCAAACGGCCTCTGAAGTGATGGCCAAGAACTAAGAAATTGAGACAGTATGCTATACATCAAAGCACTAAGCTTCAGTTCAGTAAATATTTACTGAATAGGTAATGTGAATCAGACTGGAAGAAATACTGGGTACAAAATGAGCCAGTATTTTGCTTCTCAGCATCTCCATTATGAGTAGAGAGAGTCAATAAGAAAACTGACTAACACAGCTTTGTGTAATATCCTAATGGTTATTAAGTACATTGTACCTGGATGTTAACCCCTGTTCTTAGTTAAATAGACTTGGGCAATTTATTTCAGCTTTCCATGTCTCAGTTTTTTAACCCTAAGTGAGGACAGTAGCCCTTCTTACCTCAGAGCTTGCTGCAACTATTAGATGAGCTGCTACCCACAATGCTTAGTTTAATAGTGTGAGGTACTACTCACACTATTAAATGAGATCCTACAGACTAAATACATAGTGAGTATGTAAATGCAGTTGGCTGTGACACAGCTAGTGCTTAGAAACAAGAGGAGGCAATTCAATTCCCTGGCCTCGGGCCATTCATGGAGCCCTTGTGATCACAAATTTACAGTTTACTCCCTTCATACACACAGTTTATAAAGTCTGGCATTTTTATAGATCCCTGACGGAGTCCTTCAAGGTTCACAGCCTCCTTCTGAAGCATGCTTTTTTTCCTGGTTTGTCATGTTTGGTAAGGGTTGGGGGAAGGAGAAAGGGGCAGCGTATCTCTGTGACCAGGCAGATTTTGGTTGGTAGCATGCTGATAAGATTATTGTTAGCAAGGTATGAAAATGTCTTTTATTCTTTATCAAGTACTGTTATGCCTTGTATCTAGATGTCCCCCGAAAGCCTCAGGCAGTCCTAGGTAGAACTTCTGAGAGTTGGCCGGAATAAGGGTGTGTGATGCTTAGATTAAGGATATGATGCTGGAAAAAATGGTGGAATGCTGGGATTAAGGGTGTATGATTTCAAAATTAGTCCACTGATAAATATGGATGTGGATAGTGAGGCCTCCCCTGCCTGTAGGTGGCACGACCCAGAATACAGGTAGCACGGGTGGGTGGGATAAAAGAGAGAGGCAGGCTGGTACTGCAGCTGCTGCTGCTGCCGCCACTGCTTCGCTGCCTGGTTTTGTTGCTTCCACTTGCCCACGACTCACTTTTTCTCCTCTTGAATGCCTCCCACCATGCCACCCACCCTGGAACTTTCCAGCTGTGAACTGAAACCTCTACAAACTGTGGGCCAAACGACCAATTCCTCCTTCAACTTTGGGTGTTACATATTTTGTCTCAGCAATGAGAGAAGTTGGCACTGTAGTTTGAATTATTTGGAGATTAAAGTAGGGGTGAATATAATTATACTATCAATTTAAAAATGGACAGAAATCTTAGAAAATCATAGGGTTGTGTATCAAATGGGAAAGTGAGTAATTTTTGAATCTGTAGGTTATAGTACCTCCATGGTGATGTGTAGATTCACAAATCTGTGCTAGAGTGGTACCAATACTGCTTTAGAATTGTCTCTTGTGGCAATAGACAATATTTTCTTGTTACCCAGATCAGCTAGGAATGGCATAGATGGAGTGACACCAGAGGAAGATCTTTCACCATGAGCAACAATTCATTCAGTGTGGTCACACTTAGAGTCCATCACTTCAGAGGCCGTTTGGATTTATTTGAGTCTGAGAAGGGATTGGAGTTATCATCAAGTAGATGGTAACAGGCTGTTTCTTAAGTCAAGCTGTTTTGCACACACCTGTGAATGTCTTCACACCTATTCTGCTAAAGATACTAGGGCAAAATGGCCTGAAAGAATCAAACCAGAATTATTTAAATAATTTTTAATTCTCTAAGTACAATAAGAACTATAATGAACAAATATTATACTATAATGTCCCATCTGTAGTCTACTTCACTAGCTTCTTAAAGACAGCTTATTACAGAAGAATCTTTTATAAATTCTTGCCTGTACCCACACATGGTTAAACACCACTTTTCCACTTGCATGGGAGAGGAGAGGATGAGCAATTTAAAAATCAAACCATACAAATGAGAGAAAGAGGAGAAAAGAAAAACAAGTATTTGACTTTCTGCAAATCAAACAAAATAGAGTTGTCATCTTTGTCTACTGAAACAGTTGTGGAAGAAAGAGCTGATTTGAAGAACTGGGTTTCAACAGCATCTCAAGGCTGATGCATATGTACAAATTAGTGTCCTCTTCTGACTGACCTGAGTGGTCCTATATCTATTAAAGACCATTGAAATAATCTATGGGTACCAACACTAAGAAGGGTCATCAGGGTACTGCCAGGGAGGGAGCTGCAGGTGTGCAGTCCTGGAGCAGGTCAGAAGTTCCTGGTCACCCAGCCTCAGCTTTATTTTGCTTTATCTCTGTTGAGAAAAATAAAACATTTGGAAACATTAGTGAAATTACTGAATCACTGATTGTTCCATATGAACGAAGGAAGCAGTGTTTAGATTACCCACACAGAAGAGCCTAGTAAAATTCCCTCGGAGAGGGGTAACTGATTCAGGAATTGTCAAGTCCAAAAAATTCTTTCCTTCACTGCTAAAGATATAAAAAAATGTGGGTGACCTTTTAGGTCACCAGAGAAATATTCTTGGAATAATCTACTCTTACACTTCACTTTAGGCTGAGACAATGATTTAGTAAATTTTGTCTGGTGTGGAGATTACACCAAGGTTAGAATTGACCCAAAGAGACATAAAATTCTTTTTATTTTTTTTTTAAATTTTGTAAGTGGGAAGTCTGTGAATTCTACCTACATACATACAAAGCCGAATGATAATATCAATGGCTATTTTAATTGCATCTTTAATCCATAAGGATAGTTCAATGACATTTTAAATTATACTTTTAGAATTGTAGTCACATAGGAGATAAAACTCAGTAACTATTTAATAATGCATAGTAAGATCAACTGTATCCTCTGTTGAGATTACATTTAGGTGGACTGAATGTAAAAACCCCATCCAGAATTTAGACAGCATTTAATCTTCTGGAAGTCATTGTTGGATCTTTCTAAATATAAAACACCCAGCCCTGGCCCTTTGAGTTGGTATCTATTATCTCTACTCGGTGATTAGTTTCACTTGGTTCACAGCTAAGCTATATAATTTTTATGAGGAATTAGATTGCTGTAGATGAAACTATTGTCAGTACTGAAAAGTTACTAATCAGCTTGAGAAATTTATGTGAATGATTGGTAATTAATTGCTAATCATTTAATGTGAATTTGCCTTTTGTCTGTAATACAGTTAAGCTCTTTAGGTAGGGCTAAAGTGATTTGTTTGAGATCTCACCTGTTAGTACCTGGCACACCTAGGATTTGGATCCCAACATAGAAGGGGTAGAGAGACAGAGAAATGAATTATAAGGGAAATGTTAGGTATTAAATTATCTTACAATAACTTTTTCAGTGGCATACTTTAAACTGTGGTTTGAATGGAAACTAGGGGACAGTCACTTTTGTTTAATAAAGAAATCTTTGCCCTAAGCAGAAGACAACACTTTAAAGCTTGTCATTTTATTCCTAGGAAAGTATTTGAAGAAAATGACATGGCTCAGCCCTGTTTGCTGACCATTTTGTTGTCTCCTGCTGAGACTTGCCATTTCCATAGCCAGTGGGCTGTACTGAATCGACAGAAGCAATAGATCATTAACAGAAATGGAGACTTGGGGCAGCCTGCAGAGAGAGCAGGAGAAAATTATTTGGGCCAACATAAACAAAACTACATCTAATAGAATTCCATACAGCTGTGTGTATCTCTCTCTCTCTCTCTCTCTCTTTCTGTATGCACATGGGAGTAATTTCAGAAAAGCTTAAGAAAGTTTAAAAATCACAAAGTAGTTTCTCCCCTAAAAACATTTCTTATCTAATTTGAAACTATAGGTGGGAAAGAGAATCCGTTTCTATATGCTGCATTTTTTCCTTTTTGAAAAGCCATTGCTTAAAATCCATTTAGTAAAAAAAATCTTACTGACAATGTATTAACCTTGAGATCTTTAATTCACAGTACTAATCCGAAGTAAGGTTGTATTATTTATTTTGTTCAATATCTAAATTATTAGATTATGTTTCCATGATCCTTTGTGATTCTTTTGGATTATTATAATTGAGAGGTGGAGTTGGGGAAATGGTTTTGCTTAGATGACTGCCAGTTATTTGAGTTCTTCATTACATTATATGATATATATATATATATATATATATATATACAAGTATATGTGCATCCACAGATATATATACATATCTGTATATATACACATGTACACATATACATGTATATACATATATTGCTCTTCTTAAATGTGAGCACACTTAATTGTGGTAGAAAAAATACAAACCCTGCATATAACATTAAATAATCATTTACAGACATCTTGCTGTGTGGGGCTCAGTAAATATAGCTTTGGGGAGTCTTTAGATATTTTTTCTTCTCTCAGTTATGTAACATATTTATGTATCTTAAGTTGAAAATGGAGATGGGACATAAAATTCCAATAATTGCATTTATAACTGAGTAAAATTTAGCAGCTATAATATTATTTTCATGTTCTTCATATATTGAAAAATTTCCCCTATTTGCTTATAAATGAATGTACTCACATGTTTTCTTGGGGAAAAAAGGCAAATAGTTGCATGTATGTATGTCTCCTACTATCTTGAATGCTTCTTGAAAATCAGAATCATGTTCCATTTTCGTCTACCAGAGTGGCTTCTTATTACAATGGTGGCAAACCTAAGGTACACATGATATAGTGGGCTTTTTGTATCATTGAAAGCTCTAGAAGATTCATCATTGTTGCAGTATGTGACCATGGCACCACAGAGGATCAGTGATTACTCAGAGACAAGAATTAGTTCAATCACCAAGAGGCCCAGAGGGCTTATTGGATCTAGGAGTACCCAGCAATAGGGAGACTACCAAGACAGGCTGTCTCAAAGCAAAGCGGTTTTTCTTAGAGAAAGGAGAAAGGCAGTGGCCAAATACAACATGCTTCACTATCCTAATTTTCTTGTTGTTTAACAATTTACTTCTCATAGAACCTGTGTGTTTTTGTTCACAGTTTAAACATTTACTCCTCACAGAGCCTGTGTATCATTGAAAGTTCTAAAAGGTTCACCATTGCCACGGTGTTAAGCTGTCAGTTTAACCATTTGCTTTGTCGCTGAAGTCTTAACTATTCATTCCTCACCCAAAAAGTGATTCTCACATGTTAGCACTGTCTTAATAGGTGTCCAGTACTTTTATAGAATTGACTTTAATTGGTGTACACAACACATGGAACTTCTGACTGGACATCAATAGTTTCATTTGTTTATAGTACCATTGTTGAGAAACCAACCACACTAAATGGCTGCAAGGGGCACTCTTATCATTTGAAGAAAACTTACTCCAGGTAAGATCAATGCACTGTGCACCCAAGGCCTATGCACCGATGTGAGAATGTCCTTCTCAGCTAGAAGGTCATTAAAGAAAACACAATCCTATCATAATATCACTTTTCCTTTAATTTTCTGATTACTTACATTTCATTTGGTCCTAATTATGAGTACCTCTATTTGCTTTATCAAAAGTGATTAACTGTGCCCAAGTTAAACCCTTTGAAAGAGAGAACAACTCCTTCTGAATGTTTTGAATGAGTGCACTGAAGAAGGATATTAAATAAAAGACAAGAGATTTTCTACCTTCCAAAAGGCAAGTGAGATTGCTTACATTGCTAGTGAAGTCTTCCTTCGAGATCCAGGAATGATACTCATTTTGGAGGTTTTCAGAACTAGGGCTCAGTCTTCTAACCATTCCTTTCCCAAGATATTATATATATATATATATATATATATATATATATATATATATATATATATATATATATATATAATCTTTGTTATTTACATTAATCACGATGCCAGAAGACAGTACTAGAAATATTGTACATGCCAGCTGTTCTTTAGAATATAAAAACATTTAAACCATGACATCCACATAGTAGCCCCTTAACAGGTTCATACTTACCTTGGTTTTCCATAAATGGAAAACATTTTTCTACCTATGTAGCAAATAAAATGATTACAAATTTTCATATTTCCTAAGTTGAAAGTTTAAAATTCTAGTTGGAAATTACTTCTTACAGAAGAACTTGTTAGTAATCATCTTTGGTTTAAGCAATATCTAAAGTGATAAAATTGATAAAGTTGGTTGAGTCTCATTTCTAAAGTAATCCAATTCATTGTATAAAAATGAGATAAATTTTATTTTAATTTAATTAGCATAAAATGGATAGTTTTTGAATTAAATAATTTTAAAATAAGCAGATAGTGTTAATGTTTCCATGGGGTTGTTTTTGAAGCAATAACATTGGACTACCTGTATTTAAATCTTATATCCATCTTCTCATGATTATCAGTTTGTGTATCACAGTGACATCTGTTACCCAGAAAGCTCTTTGGTAGTTTTCATATCAATCAATCAAAGCTCATTTCATTCAGATCTCTCCTTTTGAAGTATTGGCTACACATTGGGGATCAGAGTAGAGACACATTTTTTCCCTTGATAAGGGCTAAGTGTGGTCTGGGAGAAAGAGGAGCATTGCTTTGGGAACACTGGCACAGATGAACAAGAGGGCACATCACTGTCAATTTATTATCAAGGTATCTCTTCCCCTTTGAGGACAGCTCTAGCATTTTTAATCTCGTATGAATCACATTTGCCAAGCAGCTCATCTCATTTTGTTGCTCACATTTGGAAGAAATGTTCATCTAGTGGTTCATTTGCAGAGCAGTGTATACCAGGCGACCTTCCACTGCCTTTTTTCCAGGGGTAGCTGCTCGTGACACACACCGTTCCATTGGTGTGGGGGAACTGCCACAGAATCAGAGAAATATATGCCCACCTTATCTGCCCTGGTGCATTTTCTTTCCATGTTAATTTTCCCTTTTGGATAATTGATGCCTGTGTACACAAGATTCATTATTTACTATAAACATGGGATTAAGACACTGAACCCTATGTTTCTGTTCCATGGAACTCCAAGAAAATAATTAAGAACTTAACATTTCCTATTTTTTTTAACTTTTACTTGATAGACCTCAGTACCCCAACTTGGCAAATCAAATAAGTTGCTGAAGCAATACAGTGTAAGGTGATTATCTGATTTAGTATTTGCAAACACACTGAAGACTAGACAGTGCCAATGAGCACAAGAGGGTGGCAGCAGACATGTCCCCGGCAGAGAAACAATCAGGCCTAGCATAACTTTCAGCTGTGGGGCCAGGAAGGAAAAGCTGACATCCAGATGCCAGTGCTTTGGAAATCTTACCCGGAGTAGCACACATGGGTCCTGCATCTGCTCAGGTTATGCCACCAGTCAGCTTCCAGACTGACACATCTACCATGGCACGAGGAGACAGAGTCAAGGCTGCGTGTCTGGGTCTTTCTGCTAAGACAGCTGTCAAAGTCAGGGATGTTGGCTATAAAAAGTCATTTTCAGAGATTCAGTTGGGGGCACACTTTGAATGATAGATTTTGTCTACCCACAGTACCACATTTCCGAATATCCATGGTGTGGGAGGAAAGTTGTTTGGCAAAGAACATGTATTTGTACATGATCACATCTATAATTGTGTTTTTGTGGCCATTGTAATAGTGCTGAGAGAAAGTTAGAACTAAGTGATTTTGGATAATGTTTTAAATCAGTGTATGGTTCTAGAAAAAGAAGAAAACAACAATCTTTAGAGTCTTACTCTGCCATAGAAATCTAGGTAAATAGATCTAATAGTGATAGTGAATTGTTTTCTACCCTTGCACGTGCAAAACATGATAGAGGCTACAGTCCATAAGTGAGTATTTGCCATTCTTATAATACTTTCCTACCACTTTATAATGGCCCCAGTAGCTAGGGAGATGATTCAACAAAGGCAGTTCACTTTTTCATCTCTGTTACCCCCAGACTCCTTAGAAACAGGAGTAGATTTATCTTGTGTTATTATCTCATTTATATCTAAAATAGCAATGACTAATGAAAAAATGTATGTTTTGGGATCCAGTCTACCTGCTTTCATTTTCAACTATTTGTTCAGGTAATCCTCTGTTTTTACTGAAGTTGTCAATTCTTCAGGGATTGTCAGGTTTAGGAGAAAAGAATGATTTGTTATTACTGTCCTTTGCTGTTTTTCTCTTTACAGTGACTGAATTTCTCAGTAGTTTGTAGATTCTTATTGTAGTGTTTCTTTTTTATAATTGTTTATTTCCTAGATAATCATAAAAACTTTGACTAAGCTTTAATCATTTTATGGAAGTTTAAAGATTTTGCCAGAAAAGATGTAACAGTGATTAACATTAATATCAGCCAATTAGGCATTCTCACATAACTTCCATACATGCGTTTCATATTCCAGTTTCTCTTTTACTAGATACCCGAGCATAAGAAACATGTACTCTCAGCATTAGTGACATTTTTAGGTCATTGCTAAGTATATTCTGTCATATTGGCCATGGTCAATTTTTTGCTATTCCTATTGATCTAAAGTAAGTAGTCAGGACTGATTTAATCTAGGATTATATTCATAGTGCTAAGACATTTACACTGAAATGAAGTAACCAGTTTGGAACCAAGATCTCTAATCATGTATTCCTCCAAGCTAGGACGAGGCTTTCGTTTTATAGCATTGACTTTCATAAAACCAGAGATGCACTGTTCATGACTTTGTCAGTTGAACACTACTAGTTCATCTTAACATTAATGCAATTACTTACTGAGTTTTAGATCCCTCAATTAGATGCCACAAATACAAGGTAAGAGTCATTGTAATTGTTCTTGTGGATTTTTTTGTCCATTAAGGAGGCTAAGTGCAGCAGTCATGACGGATTATAGAAGGGAAGACTCCCCCTAAGGAAAATTCTTGAATTCTGCTTTGTGGCAGCTGAGAAGGTGCTGTAGGTGGTGTGAAGTTAAGGAGAAACCCCATGGGGAGTGAAGTTTTACCCAATTGTAAAAGATGAATACCTCAGGTGGACAGAATGGCATGATCAAATGCTCAGAAACAGTCCTTTGTGAATTCTTTATGGAGAGCTAGAGAAGAGTTGATATTAGCATTCTGTTCACTTGGATTTGAGTATTTATTCAATGCCAGCTAGACTCTGGGAATTTTAATGAGTAAAACAAGAAGTACACAAAATTATAGGACACAGACTTTCATACAAAATGTTACCATGGTGGTATATGGAAGAGGAACAGATGAGTTGCAAAAGAATATCAGATTGAAATCAAGTGTCAGTGTGGAGTTGGGATTATACCTTCAAGGTAATGGGTACCTGTCAAAAATTTTGAATATGGAAGTTTGAGAGTGGGATCTCTGACAGGAGAATGGAAATTAAAATTAAAAAAGAAATATACAAGAAAGAGGAAAGACCAGGCCATGATTAGGCTCGCTGCCAACAAAGAAGATGAGGCTTGAACTGGGAACAAATGGTGAGAACACAATAGGAGTGCAGAGATGTTTCAGGAAAAACAAGTCTTATTATTCTTTACAGGCTGAGAAACTAAGACTTCGAAAAGACAAGGAATTCATTCAGATCCTTAGAACTAGCTAGTGGTAGAACTGGACTATGGCCAGGATTAAAAGAATGGACTGATTTTCATGCTGTCTGTTTCTTAGATGTTATATATACATTGAAAAAGCAAATTCATGTAAAGCCCTTTGCATTGTACCTGGCTGAAAAGCAGAGTCCTTATACTTGATGCTGCTCTTACTGTTGTCATCATTGTAACACTTTGCATCATGGCTCACTTCTGTGGTCCACATCACCACCTCTGGTTAGAGACTCCTGATCCTCACAAAGCTAGTGACATGCATAGTTGCTGCAGAAGGTACTGTGGGTACTTTAAAAAGATAAGCATCTTGATAGTGTGTAACATATGTAGCATTCTTAACAAGACTTTGTAGAAAGGTAAATAAAATACTTTAAAACAAACTAGCTATTGCTTAGTCATTAAGAATTAAAAATGTAAGTCATTTGGAAGAGATGCAGCAACATATTCTGTCACCAGTACCTTGTTTCAGAAATTGGATGTATGTGTTTTTCCTTGGAGGTATTTTTAATAAGGACAAAGTCATTTCTTTTAAGATCACTTTGAAATTGGCTTTACTTTGGGGAAAACAGAAGTTGCTATGAGAAAGTGATCAAGATTATGCACTGGCTGGTCTAATCACACTGCAAACACTTACATCACTAGAAATGAGAAACTTCCTGATTTCGTGCTGGACCTCATAAGTGAAAGAACTACACACTTCAGTTCTATTCTTTTCAGCAGCATTCATTTAAGTAATACTAAGGCAACTCTCAAATCTTACAGGGATTGAGAGGGCTGTGGTTGGCATTGAAGCCACAATCTGACCTTCGTGAGGTAAATTTTAGAGTATTAAGTAGAAATCAAAATGTTAAAATTACCTTGATTATTCTCTATCCTGGAAGACTACACTTAATATCTGCTTTTCATTTCATGTTATGTTTTAAATGTGATTCGTTTTCTCTTATAAAATATAACTTTTCAGATTTCTTAATAAACAAAAACCAATTCTTAGTGGAGCATGTTATTTCCATATTTTGTATGTATTCATACTAAGTGCTGGTAAAATTCCATTATGTTTTGACTTGAACATTAAATATTACCTTGAATATACACTTTCAGCAGTTGTATCTGATGGTGACATATTGTACTGTTTGAAGGGTGTCATATGGTCATCTGTCAGCAAATGTTGTTCCTTGGAAAGAATTTTATTCTTCAGATGTCATCTAGAATGCTTCATGTTAAAAAAAAAAAGGAGAGAAAAATACAACAGTATTCACAGAATCTGAACATGAGAAAATTAGAGGGAGGTAGGCTTGAACTAGCATAGTAGAAAGGAATTACCCTGTTAAGAATACAGTTGCTATGTAATAAAGATGAAAATTATTATATTTTGGAATAGTTTCAATTTGATATAATTTCATTTTATAGCTGAAATAGAGTATTTTCCTTTAGGACTTTTAGATCCTATTTTTCTTGTCTTCCTTCATGCAGACAAAGATGAAAACAGGATTCCTGATAGTAACAAGGCAGAATGAGGGTTACCTCCCTGTTGCAATCTGAGAAACAGGTAGCAGACAATGGCTTGCTGTAACGGTGGTAAAAGTGATAGAAGAACGTGTTCTTTCTCCAGCATAATTTAACAGTCAATATTTCTATCAGCAATATTTCTTTCAGCAGAAATTAACATGCTGGCCCTTATCCAAAGACACCTCAGCCCCCTATTACATTATAGATCTGATCCAGCTATGGCTGCTTCTGTAGAGAGATGAGGGCAGGTCTAATAGCCAATTTGGAGTGTGTACTGTACCAAGTACGTGGACGATGGATGTTTCCCTCTAAATGTATTTTCGTTCTCCTTAATCTTTGCCTGGGATGTACCTAGAATTTTACGAATGCTGTTATGTTCTCATCTGTAAGATATGAGAGAAGGCGTGCTCTGTGACTGTATATTACATTGCATTTTTAGAATTTAGAATTTATATTAAGGGAAGGAACACATCTGCTCATTTTTTAATTTAGTCACCATATTTCATTCCTGAACTCTCTTGAAATTAAATAACAAAATATTTCCTTTTTGGGGGGGCAATTTAGTTAAAACTTCAGTGTTGTTCTCTAAGGAGAAAAAGAAATAAATAAAGCCACTCTTTATGTCCTGTGCTGCCTTTTATAAAATGGGCACCATGGAAAGTTTGCAAATTTTGTCCTTCAGTCCTATCCACTCATATTATGTATCACTTTGAAGTACTTAATTCCATCAAGCTGACAATAAGGAAATGATCAGACACCTTAGTCTGAAAACATTGTGATGCCAAAGCAAATAATGAAATATTAAGCAGAGCGAAAGTAGAAATTTGTATTCTTTATCCCATATGTTAATTCACAGCCAACATTTCTTAAGTTTCACTCAGATTCCATGTACTTCACAAGTTCTTCTAATTTTTAATTAAGAGGAAGAGAGAGAGAAAGAAAAGATAGGAGGGAGCATTGTAGGGTCTGGTGTCAGAGAGTGATTTTCTTTTCAGAGCCAAAAACACATTATGCTGAAGTTTTCATGGTCAGACATAGAAAAAGTGCCAAGTGAGACCAAAACAGACAACCTCATAGTTCTATGAGATGCTGTGTTACTCTTCATGGTTCTTTCAAAGTTTCAAAGAAAGCTCACTTTTGGGTATACTGATGGTAGATGAAGGTCCTGCATCAAACTTTAGATATACTTGATTCTTGGGGGTGCTGCCCATTAGCTCAGTTGTTTAAGTGACTGCTTAAACAAAGCTCTCAGGCTCAGAATGCTGTAGTTCGATCCCCAGATCCTCAAGCCTTACCAGACCTGTCCTGAAGGCATTCTGAGCCAGCCAAAAACAAACAAAGAAAGTCCAAAAAAGCCATCAGATATACTGTATTCTAAACATACCACTGATTAGAACAGCCTGATCAAATTTCAAATAAGAGAACACTTGGATCAGTGAAGATGATTATCTTTTGTATAAAAATATTTCCTGATAAGTCAGCAAGTGGAACATTTCTGGAACTGGGTTTTCAGCTTGCAAATGATATTTTCAATTTAATTAAAATAACTCAACTTCTTTAATGAACATACATTTATTTTGAAAGTTTGACTGAATGTGTTAACAGTTTGACTAATAAAGAGATTTATATTAACAGTTTAAAGACATTAATCCTTCTTGTCACATCGTCTATGTTGTATAGAAGGAGCAAGAACCTCACTTTTCCTATTTTAAAATTACCCATAAATCATAGCATGTATTTATTAAACAAATATAAGCCAATAGAAAATGGAAAAAATAATATTTATTGAGCATTTATTATATGCTATATAACAGAGTCTTTACAACTTTCTAATGACATAGTTATTAGCATTCCCCCTTTAAGATAAGAGTAAAACAGGTCAAGGTCACTTAGCTAATAAATAATGAAGATAGGAGGATTTGTTCTATCTGATGCCAGTGACTATACTTTTTGAAATGTATATGTAAATTCTAATGTGATCAAAATAACACAATAATAGCTTACAAAGAAATGTACTAAAGCTTAGGTGAGCTAGGAGTTTGTCAATCCAGTATAAGGCCTGTATTAGTACTATCTTTTTTGAGGAAACTAGTGGTACATTTTTCCATCTTTTAACAACTTCTGTGTTTCCGAAGGAAGGCTGAGAAAGCTTTAGAAGCAAACAGTTAAGAGTGTGTTATGCTGTGTTGTCTGTATAGTGTCAACCAGAACAAATTACAGATTTTTACATGGACCATTCATATTATCTGGTTCTCTACTTCATTTCCAGTCTTGTGGCAACTAGATTTTGCCTCTTTACTTTAACATCCCTCCTTCCTGTCCTGTCCCGTATCTTCTCAATTCATAAAATGTGAACTTGAACCTGAAGGCTAGTAGTATAAATTGTTCTTCTCAAACCATGGCTGCAGGTTGTGATTTGCTGTACAAATATAAGAAATAGTTTGCTGAATGACATCTTCCCATAGATATAAAAGCTGCCCCCCTTGCAACATTTTTTGTGATGCTGATGAGTGATTTTTCCTTTTTTCAAGTATTTGTTCAAAGTAAATATATTTACTTTCTAAATTCATTTTTACTAAGTAGTATGATAACATTTTGAACATGTTGAGGGAAGTGAGTGGGGAAGTAATGGCTAATTAGCATATCATAATAAGTATGGCAATGTCAAGGCATTTTATTTAACTTGGGACATTGTTAATTGATGACTTCTTTAGCCCATCAGAATGGTATCTGTGAAGGTAGGGTCCGTCTGTTTGCAAATAATTTTTAAAAACAAGGGAACTCCTTAGGACGATAGTTGAATTAAGAAATAAAATTATTACAAAAACACATGCCATTAATTAGCATTTCTGTGGGTGACATACATTAGCAAGAGGAAGGACATCGTCCAAAGCTCTGCTGCTCCATGGAGCTGCTCCGCAGAGGATCCCTGGGACTGTTGCTCCATTCCCTAGGCCCAGTGCTGGGCGCTTCTAGGTTTTCCACTTCCGCTAGCTGCTACCAGTTACATGCATTTTAGATATATACTCTTTTGTACTGTTCCCCAAAAAGGAAGGGGGGAGAGAAAACTTTATTCTCTCATGTAACAAACTGAAATAGAGTTAATGTTGAGGACTGCAGCTGAATTATTGGAGATTACTATGTTATAAATGGCAAAAGAAGGGCCCCTTGCTTTTGTGGTAATGCTGTCAGGGATCCTGTGCTGTTGGCTCAGTTCATGATGTATTATACTGCTAGCATTTCAGTGCTCTCTGGGGATCTCTGGTCCTACCATAAGGTCAAGAGTTAACTACTTGTATTTTAGCTGTGTACTGCTATCAATACTGCTCCTATGGAAACCTCACTTGACGTCATTTTTGAATCTTTGTGACTGTAGTCAAGCTTTAGTAAAAGTCAATAAGAACATTAGACTGTTGTCTATATTATTACTTGCCACTTCCTGCCAGCAATCTACCAATTCATTAGCAGAGAGTTTTGGAACTCTTGCTTGATTATTTATGCAGTCAATAGCAAGGCTTGTCTGCATTCATAATTGTTTGATTTTATGGCCTCTTCTTTAAACAAACATTGTCTATGGTAATGTGATGCCCTGATGGATGGGAAAGGTTTTGTCTGTGAATATCATTTAGATAATTAAAAATGACAGATGAAATCGCCCGCTGTCTTGACCTGTACTTTGTTCCCTCAGTGATGCTGAAGAGTTGCTGATTGCTGTCAATCAAAATCCATTGGAGGTTTGTAAATTCTGGCTGCTGTGAACTCTGACCCCCACTGTTGATCTGAAATAGATAATAACCTTGAAATTCTATTAGAATTTAAAAACAGTTTTACTAAAGGGGCACAGTATATATTTCATTTTCTGTAGAACACAGTTACTTAATGTCACACTCTTTACAATATCCAGAATTAAAGTAAAATACAGTATTTAAACATTTAGTGTAATAAATTAGAACAATTTTTTGTTCAGGATCTCTCGCCTGTGGCTTGTACTGTTCAGTAAAACTTGGATTTTTGTTCCTTCATGAGTTAGTGATTAAAATTTCTTTTTGTTAATTTTTACTGATTTTGTCTCAGAATTATTTCAGGCTAGGGTGATTTTATGTAGTGTATTTTTCATACTTGTCTTATACATTTTTAAAACGACTATTTTTCAAAACAAAAAAGAAATTCAATAACTAGAATTTTGAAGACAATAGAAATCCAGAAGGCAATGTTTATGCCCAAAGTTCTCCCAAACATCATCAAAACCTTAGGTCAAGAGATCAAACTGATAAATGCATTTGCCTTGCAGATCTCTTTTTTATCATTACCCAGATGCTTGTAGGGTATTTCAGATGCCCCATTGGTACTTAAAATATGCATCTAGGTAATAGTGATGCTCGGAGTAGAAGAATACAACAACTATATCAATATCAGAATCGTCAAAACTCAACAGCAGAACATCATTAGTAGATTCTAGGTTAGAAAATTATAACAATTAGATATTGATGGTGTTTAGTACACTTGTGGTAGCAAAAGTACATGTTAGCAGGAGCTTTGAAGTAAGAATTATAAGTAGCAAAACGATCTCTTTAAAGTGAAGTGTTTTTCTATTAGGCAAACTTCTTCAGAGAGTTTAATGAATTTATGAAGGGTCATATGAAAAGTTATTATCATTACTTTTCACTTTTGTAATCAGCAGATGCTTTAAAATAATAGTTCTGAGAGCTGGGGAGATGGCTCAGTGGAATAAGTGCTTCCCTGGCAAGTGCAAGGCTCTGAGTTCAATCCCTGGTTCTGAAAAAAAAAAAAATAATAATAATAATAGTTCTGTCAGCATGTCAGTCACAGTGGGAAAAAATATTTATATGTGACGGTTGACAAAAGTATCAGAAAGATAAGTCTAACTTTAATTTTGAGTGTGTTTGTTTAAATAAAGTATTAATTTAGGCTGGGGATATAGCTCAACAGCATAAGTGCCTGGCTGGAATTCACAAGGTCTGAGTTCTATTTAGGGTACCCAAAAAAATAAAATAAAACACTGTAAAGTATTAACTATATAAAAATGTTGCTACTTTATACTTATAGTTTTTTTGTTTTAATCTGGAAAAATAAATTCCTTTAAAACATTGCCACCTAGTTTATTATTGCCTAATTAAAAGTAGTTCATATAAGTATAAATATGAATATATATATATATATATATACACACACACATCAGTATCCTTTAAAACTTAGTGCAATTCTACTTTTTTAAAGAAGCTTTTCTTTGTCCCTTCAAGTTCTCTGCAATGGCTCATTCTTTTTGTATTTTAGCAATTTTTGTATATTGCCTTATTAATGTTGTCATTTATTTCTACACTTATCCTTTTGTATTCATTAGATAAGCATTTATTAAAAACCACTTGTTGTCAAGTATTTATCGTAGCACTAATTACTGTCCAGTATTCAACCATCTCCCTAGATAAATTACAAGCGAATAGACTTGAAGGCCCAGAGGCTCCCTCAAGGCCCAGGTGCCTCCTAGTTGGGCTTCGTCTCTCTGAGATATCGCTGTCTCCCTCCTCCTACCTTCATGGCCAAGAAGCATGTAATGAACCTTTAACTTGGGCTTGTTTCACTTTGATGTACTGGAAATGAGTCTGAAAGGGATAAGACTTTATGAACATCATTGGGACAAATAAACAGGCAATTTACCTGTAACCCAGATTAACAGACTCTAAGAAAGTATCTGTGGTGAAGACTGAGGTTCAGATCATTGAAAGTATAAACTACTGCAGAATCAAGAGTGAGATCACCTCCCAAGTTTGGTCCTGAGCCCTCCATTCTCTGTGCTTTGCCATAGTGTTATTTGATTTGGTGAGAAGTGTAATGTCTCTGCTTCTCTTGCCTGTAAACAGACCTGAGGGCTAAATATGTGCAATTTTAGTTTAAGGATAATACCTTGGTTATCTTTTTTTGAACTTCGGTTACAGAATCCTCTTTAGGCTCCTAGATCTGTTAAGTTTTATGTGGAAGAACCATTATTTGTTTCAAAATTGTTTCATCCCTCCTCTGATAGTTTTTTTTTAAACCCAATTTCACTAGGAAAAAATATCATTTAGCTACTCAAAAAATCTTCAATATTCATGTGGATTCTATTTTTCTTCTGTTCTCTGTGCTATCATAATGGCAAACCATGCATTACCTCCTAAATACTGAATTTCTTGTTAGAGGATGGTTGTGCATATTTTGTCTCATTTATTTTAGGATCTTTATGATACTTTAGACAGTTGAAAGGCTTTTAGTTTATTACCTTATATTCATTAATATATGCATCAAATACTAGTAGTCTGATGCACAGTACACAAGTGCTTTGTTTATGGGAATTTTACAACATATAAACATATCCCATTATCAATTATTCCATGGTGACCTTATTTATATGCTTAAAACTTTGCTCTGCCACATGGTGTGGGCACAGATACTCAGTGGTGGAGGTTAGTGTTATAACAAACAGATTTTTTTTTTTTGTCTTTTTGAGACAGGGTCTCACTATGCAGTTCAGGCTGGCCTTAAGCTCACTTTGTAGCTCAGGCTGGTCTCGAACTCACAACAATCCTCCTGCCTCAGCCTCCCGAGTAACAAACAGATTTTTGCAGCATTCAAGGAGTACCCATCAAATTCACTGGGAATGTTGAAGTTTACTTTCAGTTAAGGTGGCTTTTTCTTTTAAAATAATGGATTGCAATAATTACATGTAAGAACCAGTTCTAGTCAAATTCTTGCCAATTACAGATCCAAAACTTGTAGTTGGTCAAGCTCTTATGTTTTTTTGTTTGTTTTGTTTTTGTTTTTGTTAATTCTGGAAAGTAAGGTTTGTACTTGTAGATGTATAGAAGGATTGAATTTCCACTAGTATTTATTTACTAGGTGCTAAGCCACAATGCTAGGCACTTTCAGACATTTATTCTGTGTTGAGATTTTTTCTCATTAATATGGACAAAGTGAAATTCAGAAAAGCAAGTCTCATACTTACCAGGCCACAGAACTAGAATTTGGCTTTATTAGTTCCAGCATTCTTTATGCTACCCCACACTACTTCTGGGTGTCTCTGTTATATCAGTGCTGTATTTCAATCATTCATTTGCATGTGGTTAATGGTAATAATTTCTCATTATAGCTGCTAATAGTTGTCGTTCTACTATGTGAGCCAAGTTTTATACTGCTTTACCTTATTTCAATTGGTTTTCCTGGGAAATAGAGACAGGTGTTATCACATACATTTTGGGGATAAGAAAACTAATGAATAAAAAACAGCTCAACTAAACTTCAGTGTTCCAGCCAAAATTCCAATCCAGCTTTGTCTTGATCCAAAGCTCATGTTTTTGACCCTGTAGTCTGAAGTAGTAGCACATACACAGCTGAGCAAGCACTTAATCAGATTCCCTCTGTGCCAGCTTTGAGAGCATCCAGTTCTACATAGATAAAAATAGACTCGTAGGTCCTCTGGTTGCTTGACTGAATTCAGTCTATTAGGGGGGTAATTTTTGTTTGGCTTCATTTTCCTAAGTTCAGCCAAACTGATTTATATGAAGCTGCCAGTTATTTTTGTAGTACATCAATGCCAAAAAAAAAAATTGTTAGAGCAATGTTCTTCTCATTTTTCCCTCTCAGAAAGGAATGATTAAGAAAAATCAAGTTCTGGTGGCAGCTGTATCTCAGAGAGAAGGTTTTTCCTACCTGATTACCTAGTTGTTTATAGGATGGGCAGTTCACACTGCTCAGAGAAGAATTTAATTTCCTCACAATTAATACTATTAAAGTTAAATGAAGCAAACAGCCTGCTACACTGTACAGACCCCCAGTACTAACCTCACTGTCCAATTCCCTTTCACTAATAGGAAATTATGAAAGCTTTGGTCCTGTGAAGTCAGTGAATTTTGAATCATCTACATATTTAATTATTCAGAATCAAAACTTTTATTTTATTTTTTAAAAAGTGCAGCAAATCCACAGTGATGTATGGTGAATACTAATTAATTCACCAAATTTTTTCACTCTTTGTAATATACCCTATGAGTTCTTTGGATATAAATATGTGAAATATTGAAAGTACTTGCTTGTGCCTAGAGTTTATCTCTTCTTTAGGGCTTTGGTTGTTGCTCCTGGGTAGCAGGAATGTGTTGGCTGTTGATTTTGAAGAGACTGAGATGGTTTAAAATTACCAAAATTTATTTAAAGCACATAAACTACATTTGAGTACACAATGATTTTTTTTTAATTCTAGGGGACCCCTGAGGTTATATTTTACAACAATATTAAAATTAATTGTGACAGTAAAGGCTATGATTACAAGTCTTTTCACACTGTCCCACTGTGACAATTAACTCCCAATTGTTAGACCATTTATTTACTAGGAAATTAAGATTTGGAGATCTCTTGATTTATACCTGAAAATGGACTCTTACTGAGGTTATTATGAACCTAAAAGAAGCTCTATAAGGTATGTCATTGGCTGAGCATAAATGTATATTTAGGTATGACATAGTTGGGTAACTTCTGAAAGATTTCAGGAGCATTACTCTGAAAAATGACTACCTGTGACTCTCCTCCAAGCTCTGCGACATCCACTTGGATTTACTTAGTGAGGCTGAACTTTTAAAATAAGTATATTGTTCACAGAGAAAACCAGACAGTGCAAGCAGCATGATCAAAGTGATCTTTTATTTATTTATTTTTTTTCTTTAGGAACATGGAATGCTTGCCTTTTCTAGGAGAACAAGATAAGGCGGATGTCCCTGAAAGTATGCAGGTTGTTTCCTAAAGAGCAACAAGGAGAATGAGGAAAAAGCCTCCATTAAACTTTCAAAGAGACATCTGTTTCAAACAGACTTGTTCAGCACTTACTGCCTCTGTGAAAGTAGAGGAGCCCTGTGGATGTCGCATCCTCCATGGAAGGAACAACAAACACCCCGTGCCATGAGGAAGCAGACATCACTAAGATAAACGTTCAGGAACCAGGTCCTTTCTAAAATACGGGCTTGGCCGCTTGTGCTGATGTAGTGCAAATTTAGGGTTTTGCTGCTATTTATCCCATAGAAATAAATCATTTTCTTTCTTTTAGAAGTGATCGTCTTTACTTATTTTTTATTCACTATCTTTAGGTCAAGATAGACTCTTAAATATTTAATCTAAATCTGAATTCAAAAGCCGGGTGAAATAGTATGTAGATTACAAACTCCCGTGACTTCTATTCAGCACAAGGCTGAACTGTTAATTCATCTTTGGTATTGAGAAAATCACTTCAGGTCTCTGTGCCTTGGTTGTTTTTACCTGAAAAACAATAGAGCTGATAAAGTCTAAAAGAAGGACACATAAAAGCAGACATAGAAATCAATGTATCATACATGTTATTGTTATAGTTTTTTATCTCAGTGGTTTTAGTTACCCGAGAAAGTTTTTGAGGCTTATTGGCTCAAAATGTAGGTGCTATTCTGTTAATTAAGTTTGTTGTTTACTTTCTTTTATCTTCCAATGTTTTATTAGAATTTTATTTATTTTAAAAAATGTAGCTCTAGGAATTTTATGTTGAGGGAAACAAATTAGATTTCAAAAGACAAATAATACATATTCTCAGCTATATAGGGAAGAGTAAAATTTGGTCTCATACGAGTAGAAACTAAAATAGTCAAGACTGCATATGCCTGTAATCTCGGTACTTGGGGGCTAAGGCAGGAGATCGATATCGGATTGTAGCAGTGTTCAATACATATTGCATTTAGGGCCTGTCTGAGTATAGAATGAGAGTTTAAAAAACAACAGCAAAGTTACAAACAAGCAAACAAAACAGTAGAGAAAAAAATAAGTTGTATTGGTGAAAGAAAAAGGTAGTAGTAGCATGGCGAGACAATAGTTAGTACATATAGGGTACAGTTGACTTTTAATATTTTATTTTATTTTTTAGCTTTTAATGTTTTATGTCTCAGTTAGGTCCCAGTGCCTGATATTAAAGAATCATGCATTTCAGAAAACTTAATAGAAGATTTTGAACACTCCTAAAATAAAGAAATGACCAATGTTGGAGGTAATAGATAACTAGATCTGATCATTGTACATTGTATGCATGTATTAAAATAGCAAATGGTACCATGTAAATATGCACAATCATTGTGCCAGTTGAAATTGTTCTATCTTTTTAATTTAAAGTTTTTTCAAACTTTAAATTCAGTCTATTTTAGACTAAAGACATTTTAATTCATCATAGAATTAAAAAGAGTTAGTGAAATATACCATCTAAATACTCAGAAACTCCAGGAATAGTATTAGAATCCCAACCAAAAAAAAAAAAAAAATAGCCCAAGGGACATAGTAGTAAGTGTTCACCTGCAAGTGTGGAAATCTTGCTCACACTTTAGCCTCATGAAAAAAATCCAACTCAAGTTCTGACTTGTTAGGCCAGTAGAAAAAGAATAAAAAATATTTCTGGTACTATAAGGTTTATTTTAAATCTACATCCTCACAGTGTTAAATAAAAAGCTTAGCCCAGTGATTGGGTAGAAAATTAGAGGTATAGTCTTGCCGTGAAATTGTTCTGCCAGATAAATTAATGAGCCTAATTAACAAGAGTATAAATGACTCTAGAAAGAATGTTGACTAGAATTTAGATAAACAACAAAACCAGAGGAATTCTTAGTTCATCTAGATGACAGTTCTGCTCTGCCAGACTTTTGCCTGTCCTGGACAATCCACATTCAATGGCACTTGGTAACATTTTCAGTTAGTTAAAGCAGGTGGTGGTGGTAGTGATGGTGTGGTGCATTTGTGTGTGTGTGTGTGTGTGTGTGTGTGTGTGTATGTGTGTGTGTGAGAGAGAGAGAGAGAGAGAGAGAGTATGTATGTTTGCACATTTATGTGCCTATGTATTTTAGCCTATAGAAACAATTTGTCTTGAAAAGTGTTTTATACCTTTCTAAGATATTTCATTTCCATTAAAGTTGATCTGAATTTCTTAATTCACTCAGATGGTTTTTGTCCTTTTTTTTAATGGTATTTTTCTCTTCACTTGAAAAGGAATTCCCAAGTGAAAAGAGGTAGCCTTGTTAGATATGATACACATTAGATATTGCAGAATGGAAAGTTATAAGAGGCCCTTTGTAGTTTGTTAGTGAGTTAGCATATTGACGGCATTTTCAAGTTGTTAGAAAATTGCTTTTTAGAAATCGTTTTACTCTTCAGAGCTTTATGAAAAATAGGCCTGTGATGTACCCTGCAATATTTGTTAATTTAATTGCGGAAACCTGGCAAGTGTGGAAATTGGATTGCCATCTTCAAGCATTGATAGTCAAAGGCCATCAAAGAGAGTATAACGTGAGAAATCTTTCTTCCTTTCCCTGGGTGGATTGTTACTTTGGCCAGGGTCATATTCTAACCTCAAATTTCAGTAATTCCCTGTAGCATTTCCAGGAAACTACATATATCTAACTGTTCGCCAGGAAACTGGACATTGTATTATTGAGTAGAAAAGCATTAATATTGGAAGTTACCACTTGGTAGGTACTTTCTTTTTGAGAGTGCTTGTAAAAAAATCAATTAATAGTGCATAGCCCTGCCATTGTGGACTTAGGAAATTTTGTTTCAGCCCCGAGTCTGTTGCATTCCTTTGAGCATGTTCTTTTCTTTCCTGTAGAATGAGTACAATAATAGGACCTATGTAAAAGTAGGCTGGTGTTCCAAAAGTATAAAAATGAGATGATACATATAAAACACCAATAAATAATCATTATCAGTTACTGTGAGATTTTCATTATTGCATATTTTCATTTAGTAACATTATCACAAAAAGATCCAGCCTACACCAGCTGGTGACACTACATAGTACACTGAGGAGCTCACCGATGCCTAACTCCTGTCCATGACCTTTATTGCTTGAGGTACCTGCACCTTTAGGTGGAAAGCCTGTCTCTAGCTGTGTAACAGGGAGCCCCGAGGGAGATATTGACATAACAGTATGTATCTTAAGTGAAAAACCAAATTCTTTTGTTTTAATTTGTAAGGAAAAAAAATCACATATTTTCTATGCTTGGCCAATGCCACCAAAGACCAAAGCATAACCATAAAACGGTGTTCATTTGGCAAAGCCATGGACAGTATCATATTTACTATCAACCACACAGTCTTTTTCAGAGTAGATGTTATAGTTAGAAGTTCATTTATACATCTTACTTAAGTATCATGTGAAAACTGCATTTCATAAAACCCTATTTGCCTGAAGCTTGAATCATTTTTCAAAGCAGTATATATTCATTTTAGTGGTGTCCTGTGGGCCTCTTCCTGGGCATTTTTAAGTCAGACTTGAAATAGTATGACCACAAGAAATGAGTTGAAAAACAGTTATTCTTTGGACTAGGATGAGCTCTAAGACTGCTTTTGAGAAATGCTTCCTTAAGTAGGATGAGCTCAGTGGTATGAGAGACATCTTTAAAGACACTTAACTTCCCCAAACCGGCTCTGAGCTCAGTAGTAAACCTGCAGAACTACCACTGGTCTCTCTTATGGGCCTCAGAAGTCTCTTTGTTTCCACAGTTCCAGTCTTTCCACAGGCTTTCAGATCAGGGAGTGAGAGCACCCACAAATCCATAAAATAGCCTTGGTGTAGTCTCATAACGCAACCATTCTCAGGTGGTGCAGTCAGTCTTCTACAACTCAGTTACCATCCTATTAGTCTTGTGTGCATTCATTTCTTTATTCTCTCAATGAAAGTTTGTTATTTACCTTCTATGTCTCAGCACTGGCTGCAGTGTCTTTTGCAGTTGATCCACAGCCTTGTGATTCCATCACAACAGAGAAGCACATCTTTTGACAAGGGCTACTAGGTTGTAGTTCAGCCACTCAGTGAGAGTTCCCAGCTATGAAGATGTGGAAGTGGGCTGGGGATAATGCCTTCCATACTTCTGAAGGTGAATGCATTCAGAGTCTGTGCTGAAAGCTGGCACCATCTGGGACTTAAGAACCAAAAAGGATCCCCAGAAGAGGTCGGTGAACAATCTCAAGTCACTAGACAAGACCTTGCATCTCAGTTTTTATTTTTATTGGCCATTGAATTTCTCTACAATTCCAGCATTTTTTTTTAAAAAGAAAAGTTTCCAAACTCACAGAGATTTGAAAATATCAAAGAATAAATGAAAAAAAAAAAACATGGAGACTTGATTTGCTCACAGGAAAATTTTAGATTTTTTTTTCATGTCAGATTGATGTAAAGGCAGTGCCCTGAAGTACAATAGAAAGCTTATTTGTTTGTTTTTATAAATACACATTTTCAAAAGAGCATAAGATATGTAAACCTCACTTTCTGATTCTTAGGAGGAGGTTTTTTATTTGCTTTGCATAACTTAGACCTAAGACAAAGACAGTGCTACAACACATCACTGATAGAACAGTCTGATAGATTTATAAAATGTTTAGCAAGTGTATTCTACTTAGACCAGCAGGAACACCTGCTTCTATTATTCCATCCCTGATAAAATGGTAAATAGCTGATGTAAGTCATGTAGCTTACATAAAGCCACATAGCTTACATGTGGGCTTGGTCATTTAAATGGAATTAGATGGGGTTTGCATTCAATTTCTTCATTAAATGACTTAGTAAAATTATGGGGTCATAAATGGACAATGGCACCATTTTAATCTTTGTGCATTTTATCTTCCCCACCCACTCTCTACTTGTGTTGATTGCACTTCACCTCCTCCAATATAAACTAGAAGATGTACCTGGAGGGATTAACGACTATTGTGGTCCACGAATAATGGGGGTGGATATCCAGTGTTCAGAGTAAGGTCATTTCTTTCTTTAACCATAGCTAGTTTATTTCTCTCATTATTAAGGAAAATGGTAACTTAACGTCTGACAGTCCACAAGCTCACACCAACCAACTTAATTAAGCAGTAACCACCAATATTGGTGTAGGAAAAGTGCAACTGTATTTCAAATGTCATAAAGGCGATGCAGTAAAACAGCTGCAATCGTGTGCACAGTGTCCTTGGCTGACTGAGAGAGCAAAGACCTCTGGGCCCAGGGAACAGGAAGATGAACTGTGTTTCCCTGAGAATACTCTCCTAGTCTAGCTGGGAGGACTGGCAATGCCTGCTGCCATGTCAAAATAGCACATGGTCCCTCACATTCCCATTGAACTGAGTAATGAAACCAAATCTTCAGAAGGATGATCACCTTGATTTTCCTAAAAGGCTAAGAGAAGGGCCAGCAAGATAGCTCAGTGGGCTAAGTATCTACTTATGCAAGCACAGGGACCTGTTCGATCCCTGGCAGCACATGCTGTGTCAGGTCCCCTCCCCCTCCAGCATGCTGGGGAGACTGAAACCAGGAGGATCACTATGAATCCAAGGTGCATAGTAAAACGTTACACCAAATACATTTTTTTTAATGGCTAAGGGCTAAGAGAAGAAAACATTGCAATGTCAAGAATCACCTTTGTGCTCTGGTTTCCAGCGTGATATAGGTAACTAAATAATCCAGGGTTTGACTGAGGTGCTATTTCATACACCCAGACAGAAATCAACCTGGTATATTAGACTTCAATGGTAGGTACTACTTTTTTCTTCTTTATTAGATCTTATAATTAATACCTGCTTTATTATCTGAAATACAGTTTTTTCTTCACCACAAATAAATAATCTTTGAGTGACCATTTCTCTGCTATAAAAATAAATCTGTTTAAGTTAACAGTCTGATTTTGACTCCTTTCACTATCAGATTCTTGAATATTAACTAGAGGCCTTCTATCCTAGATATTGGCCTAATATAAGGAGAAAAAAAGAAATGGCCTCTCGCTCACTGTATAATGTCATGAAATACCTATAACAGTGGTGGTGAACCTATGACATATTGCCTAATATGAGCTGTTTGTATCATTGAAAAATCTGAAAGGTTCACCATCACTGACCTATAACAAAAGATAGTTTAACAAGAGAAAAGCATAACAAATTATTTGGTCATAGTTTCATGAGACAAAAGAAACTTCATGAGGAAGACCAAAGACCCAGGTAAACCCTATTTTTATGCTTAAGTCCAATGAAACAAGAATAGCCATACAGAAATATAATTGGACACAAAAAAATATGATCTAATGCTGATAGACTGAGGCAGAAACATTTTAAAACATGGCTTCAGATTATTCTTGATCCCTCAGATGTAGCATTTCTTCATCCCAGGGATGAGGCAGGATCCTTCTGGAATGAAGGTCTTAATTTTATGGCTAGCTGTTGCATGAAGGGAAGGGGATACGCTGTAGGAATAATTTTAGGTTTTATGATTGACTCAGGAGAAAAGAATTATTTGAGGGAGGGGAATTCTAATTTATCTCAGAGAAAAAAAGGGATATTTGAGAGTACGTGAGGAAGTCAGTTAGAAGCTTTATTTTTGATACTTTCATTTTAAAGTATCTCTCTCACCCTACCAGTGTATTTAAGAATGCCTGGAAAGTTTGTACAATAGGCTCTTTATGAAAATGACATAGGACTTTATGTGAAATGACAGACTCTGCCCTCTGGAATGAGAATTAGAAGTAGTTGACTGTGTTCCCTGACTAATTAGACATGAAACGTGTGCAGTGGATTCTGATACCCTCTCTAGAAGACTAGTGACACAGATGAGGATGTTTTCTAGTTTTGGCCATCTTCGTCTGTCTGTCTGGTTGCTTTTGTTCTCTCTGTCTGTACTGTCATGTCTACATCTTCCTTGGGCCCAGAGAATGATGAGCTTTTGCTTTTGTGTCTACGTGAGCCCTGGTCTGACCAGCTGAGGTCCACAGCAAGCCCTGCTTCTTGCCAGCGCTGCAGTGTCGGCTGTCTGCTTTCCTTGCAGAGGGAGTGGTTGACAATGGCTGCATGTCGCTGCAGCTTGCTGTCCTGGCTACCTGGATTGTGTGATTTGTGCTCCACATCAGCTGCATCCCTGTTGCGTGATTATCATTTAGCCCCCCTTGGCATGGGGAGGTGTTTTCAATCCTTTAGGGAGGAAGAGAACATTATAAGAACTGAAATTGGATCTTCCTCGGGCCAGAACAATGATGAAATTTATGAAGGACATTTCTTCCTTCCTCTCACTTCAGAAGTAACTCAGGAGTGGGTAATGCAGTCCTTTGGTATATTGAAGCATTCCGTCCTTCTATGTATTGATAATATAAATAATAAATATGTAAAGAATGAATATGAATGAATCTGTGAACCTGATAGCTTCTTTGCACACTGATGGGTTTGACCAGATCTCACTTTTACATAGAATGCTCTGATAAGGCAACTGGTAACAAGCCGTGGAAGTTTCAAAGGTCCCTAATTTTTTCTTTGTGGGGGAGGTAGTTACTTGTCTTTCTCTTAGGAAAAACTGTAAAGAGCTTCTAACAAATCTCATCTTCAAAAGTCTCACAGCATCTATAGAAACATGCTAAAGATTCATTACAGGTTACTTTCTTTATAACCATAAATAATTTGGATGTATTCATTGAAAAGCTACCTTCGAACTCTGTTCAGCTATTTTCTGTTGGACAGCGCTTAAATCAGGCCATTAGACTATCACACTAGCATTATTTTTTTTTCAAAGAGCTGTATGTATTAATTTAGTATGTTAATTTGAATCTTCTTAGAAGCTCCTACATTTGACAATTTTTTATTGGCCTACCCCTTGGATGAGAGAAGGGAAAAAAGAGACATAATAGATTGCTTATTGCAAATATACTTTTAGTCAGAAAATAAACAATGAAAGAAGGAAAAGTGTATTTCAAAAGAAAATCATTTCAAATTAAAATATATGAAATATTGTACCAGGGTGCTAAAGGAAATAATCCTTGTACTTCTTATTTGTCTTTATAGTAGCTGTTATTGAATTGAATACATCAGATATATATATATATATATATATATATATATATATATATATATATATATATATATGAAATTAAGTAGCGTGTCATCACAGTCTTGACAAGAATATAAATTTACATTAGGCTTTTCTGTTTAGAACATAATTGGTATAGCAGAATGTGTTCCTTATGTGATTTTAAACTTTTTTATTTTTAAAAAGGATATAAAATAGTAATAAAAATTAGAAGTGATATAGAATGTCACTAAACAAAATAATATGAATTCAAGTTTTCCACCTTGGAGTATTTAACCTTGTTTCCTGCTTCCCTTTCCATTCTATCCCTATAAAAATGGTTAAAATCTACTAGTATGTGTGGTGATAAAAAAGAGTGGAGTGTGAAAGAGATGGAGAAAAAAGGGAGAACAACATAAGTAAAGACAGAAAAGATTATCAAAAAAAAGGAAGAATTATCTTACTTTGTAAGTAAGCCCGAGTGAGGAATCTCTTGGTCCCATGGAGGTCCTACATTGTTTGTTCCTCTAATCTAATGTGACCTTTGGTTTTTATGTACCTGGTTTTGGAATTTTATGTATTTTAAAGATCTGAAGAATTTTACCTGAAATGATACAATGAATGATCCTAAGGCAACGTAAGCCCTCTAGTCCTTCATTCTATTCTTTCTGTGTTTCTAAAGAATTTAAGTCAAAATGTGTCACTTCATCAATTGGCAAAATAATCTTATTTAAAACTATGTCTTACTGGTGGATGGATCCTAAAATGATGAAATCCTGCTATTTGTAAAAACATGGAAGAGCCCAAAGGACATAAGATTAAGGGAAAGAACACCCAAAAGACAAATACCACATGGTCTTACGTATAATCTAAACTCGTTGATTTTATGGAAGATGAGAGTAGACTGCGTGCTCAGTTCAACAGCACATATACTGAGAGTTAGCAGAAGCTGGGGAGATCGGGGGCCTGGGAAAAAATTGATCAGTGGGTGCCAACTTCAGTTAGATAGTTGCAGGTGGTTCCAATCCAGTCCATTGTATGCTTCAAAATATATGAAATGAAAGATGCTGAATGTTTTCTGCAGAAGAAAATAATAAATATTAAGATGGTAGATATGCTAATTGTCCCAGTTTGATCCTTACACAATTTATACATGTAAAAAATATGTACAATATCAAACAATGTGAAAATATCAAATTCAATAAATAAATAAAACTAAATTAAAACTAAAATAACACTAGAATAGCAAAGTGTATTTAGTGAACACCAAGGTGTGAAAGCCACAGGATGTAATTCCTGATAGTCATTGCTCTTTAGTTACATTTAGGGTAGGGATAATGGAGAGGTCAGGCCCACTGCTTTGAACCAACTGTAGCTTCTCTCTAAATGAGTATCAAAATTTATGAATACCTTTGAAGAGTGTGCTTGGAGGGGAAGACCTTTCTAATGACTTGTTAGTTTAACAGTAAACCATTGAAGCTACTAATTTCCCTATAAACACACGATCCCACTGGAATTGCCCTACACAGTACAGTTCAAAGGGCCTAATAATTCCCCTGGTTTTCTTAGATGGAACTGTTTGAACCCCTGCTGAGACTCAGAAGATTAAGAGTACAAAGAGAAGTAAAGCTTCATTCCCTGTAAATCTGGCTCAAGACCTATACATTATCATGGTTACAAATTGAACTTTGCATGTCTTCTCACTGAAGCTCTTCAGAAGATGCTGCATGTACATGGTTCTATTTTCCTCCTTCCCCTGAATGTTATGAGTCCCAGCATGGGAGCAATGACATCCTTTATAACTCCCCACAGAACTCAAAAAGCTGTAGCAGGGGGCAGTGTGTGCTGTGGCATGACGTTAGGCATGTGCGAGAGCCATCTTTTCTAGCTCTGCCCTACCTGGGAGTTTCTGATCTGCAGGAAGCCTACTTAAGGCTTCTCAGAGGAAGAGTGTGCCTTAACTGCTGAAGTGGGGTGTCTCTACCTTCCATCTGTTGCTGATTTAGGTAAATTTCTTTCAGTTCTTAGTGTTTTGTTGGCTCATAGAATTACCACTTTTAAGTCAAAAAAATTAAAATATCAGCATGAATGCATGATTTAAAATAATAAAAACAGAGACTGATTATTTTCCAGTTTTGTCATTCGCATTTATAAGCTCAAGCTAATTCATTGTCACTTGTTCCCTTCTTTGAAATTTTAATGCCTTTGTTTTGTTTTCCATCTTCCCCACGTTTTTCTATTGTTCTTCCTGTCTAGAAACTTCTGTTTGAAATGGATGTGAGTAGTAAACACAGATATTCCTAGGTGCTGTGGCCATCTAACATGATGGAGAAGTTAATGTGACTTCCATTAACACTGTACAACTTTTTTTAAACAGGATACACTGGAAAAATACATGGAGTATCAGTAGATCAAGGAGAGGCTTCACAGCCTCCAGTGATTATTTTTTCCTCTGGGTTTTGAAAATAAGAAAGAAAAAAAAAAAATCAAAAGTTCTGAATTAGCAAATTAAATGAATTTTAAAACATTTCTCCCTAGATTAAGATTGAGGATGTAAGCAAGCAGAAAATAAGATATTCCAGTGAGGCAGTTATTGGAATACATCTCCTTATATAGTTCTTATTTAATAGTTACTTATTAAGATACAGTTCTTAACACACTTTGAAAGGGAAATGCTAATTAAACACTGTTGTAAATGTTAGCAACTTTTTTCAATGTAGTAAGTATAGAGAGAAGTGTTCTTCCCTACATTTTTCCTCAGCTCTGAATTCTAGGTTGTTCCCATTTATAAAATATAATCATGAAATCTTGACTGGTGTGATGGTTTATGAATAGTTGTTCCCCCAAAACCTCATGTAATCATTGAAGCAGCTTCTCGAGTTTGTGACAAATTCATGATCCTATGCTGGAATTATGGGTGTGAATGCTATACCCACCCTCGGGTGGGTAATCTACATACAATATAGGGGAGGAGAGACACTTGCTTGCTCCTGCAGCTGCTTCCCCTCCCTTTGCTCCTTGTTGTTTTTGACACCATGAATGGCTACCCTCTGCCTTGTGCCACTCTTCCTTAAAACCAGCCAAGTATGGTCTGCAACCTCCGCTAACTGTAAGCTAAATAAACCTTTCCTTCCTTAATTTTGTGTTTTGGGTATTGTGTCCCAGCAATGAAAGAAAAGTAACTGAGACAACTGGATATCGTCACAGCTTAAATCTCACCTTTCCCTGCCACAGTTGGGTCCTTCCTAATCAGTTTGGTTTCTGTTAAGATACAGTAGAAAACCATCACCAAGTAGGTTATATATATCACCACTGCCCAAATGGTTACAGATTTTCACTCAACCGTGTCCTAACTCATACTTGTCCTTTTGTTATACACAGGGAGAAGGACTAGAGAGTAAATAGACTCTTTTTTATTTATTATTTCTGGGTAAACAGCCAAGCATTCTTTCAGAATCAAGTACCCGTGTATTCAGAGGCCATTGGCCACTATCCAAACATTTTTTGGTCATTGAACACCTTGCATGATGTAATTTTCAATTATCTTATTAAACCAGAACGAGGATCTGGTCATGTTTCCTTTGATTTTAAATGTAACTCATGTTCTTATTATTGACAATAAGAGTGCTCTTGGTGTACCAATTTCCTTGGCACTTTCCCCTGTGAAGAAAGAGGCCAGGAACAAAGGAGCTAAGGAGGAAACTACTAAGGAGGGAATAGGGAATGACATCTGCCTGAATACTATGCTCGTGTTTTCCACTACAAATGTTTTTGATCCTTCTATGATGGAACCCTCAGGAGAAAAGCAGAATATTTGGAAAATCTTGAGGGAAAAAATTATTTTGTTAATGTACAACCTTATTTTTGAACATAAATGCTTGATCAATGGCAAAGTGGTCAATCCAGGTGACAATGAGAGTAAATGTAAAATTTCTCCTCCTGGGATTTAAAATCTCTAACTGATAAAGTCATTTGAATTATGTCTTTTTATATTCATTCTTTGATTACTTTATGGGCTGAGTAGTTTCAAGTGTAAGGCCATTTTATAAATTCCAGGTGATTACTTAAAAAGCAAAAGTATAGCAACTAGTAAGTTTGTAGTTGAGGTGCTCCGTGTAATCATTCGGAAATGGTACAGAGTTTTACGCCTGAAAATGGAGAAGAGTCATAATACAAATTTTTGTAGCTACAGTGGAAATTGTGACAAAAGAATAACTACTTTTTTCTTGAATGGCCTTCATTCTGAAACTCGTACCCCCAAAAATGAAAAATCTGATTATAATATATATTAAAATAAGTCTGTTGTAAGGGGAAGAGATTTTGAGTTTATTTCATCTTAACTTCAACTATTAATTATTACTATATTTTCAGCATTTGAAAAGATGACAAATTACCTATTACTCTGTTATTTCTTCCTTTTTAGTAAAGTATTAGCTTAATAGAAAGCAAGATACATATTGTAAATATAACCCTCTCCTGTGCCTTTTGAAATGTGGGAAAACAGGGTTTATTCAGTATACTAGTTTTAATTTGAAAATGAAGAACAAGTACATGAAGTTCATTAACTACGATTCCAGGAGATTCTGACCCTAGCCTTTTAGACTTTATCTCAATTGAAT
Source organism: Ctenomys sociabilis (assembly GCA_004027165.1). NCBI lineage: Eukaryota > Metazoa > Chordata > Mammalia > Rodentia > Ctenomyidae > Ctenomys > Ctenomys sociabilis. The sequence goes on along the minus strand of PVKA01006260.1, from coordinate 1,996 downwards.
ACCACTGACAGGAATACTCATGTGGACTTCTGGAACCAATTAGATACAAAGCTGCACTGTTCTTTATACCACAAAGCTTAATAGAGCAAGAAACTAAAATGAATAGCTAGAAAAAGTAAGAAGATGTCACTGGTAAAGCATTAAATATATATGATATTTTGCAAAAAGCTGATATGTTAATTGAATTGAGTAATGCATTAAGTTGTGAATCACTGGGGCACTTTATTTCCCTCTTTGTAGCTCTAACCTGGTAGTTTCAAATTGAGATGATTTTTTTTTCAAAATTACTGCATAAGTAAAATCAATTTATAAATATGTATAAACTCACTTCATTAATCCTTCTCTGGTCTGGTGTCACGACCTGCATAAGTCCAAGGAATTAAAAATAATAAATAAAAGAAACTCTTGGAAGAGTTTCTGTGGTACTGAAACTTAGCAAATGTGGTGGAGCTCATGCAGCTTTACTGCCTACAGTTAAATTGTAATGACAGTTAAAAATTTCTAGAGCCTTAGATTGAGTGCAAAACATTTAGTTTATTTAAACTTCTGATGCTCCTCTTTGATTTTGATACCATTCTTCTGTCCTTTCCATATCTACCATAGTATTTCATGCCCTTTTTCCTTATACTGAAATGATTCCTAGGAACTACAGACTCCTAAATTTGTCCTCAGTCTTCTTGCCTTCAAGTGTTGACTGATTTAATCTATCCTTTTCACATCCTTGGATTAATAATAACTATATATAACTATATATATAATAACTATGCAAATATAATAATAACTATATATTACAACTATATAAATATAACTATATATATATATATATACATATATATATATTTACATATGTATTTCAATCAATACCTTGGCTGAAGAAATAAAAAACCCATTACTTCTCAGTTAAGTCCACAATTTTTCTGCAGGTGTACAGGACTGTAATATGATCAAATAAATGGGCCCCCGCCTAACTTTCAGCTCAATAGTGGTTGAAATTTTTATATCACTTCTTGGTTTAACATTCTGATGCTCCTTAGGGATTTCAGTGTTGCAGCCTTTTGAGCCCAAACTGATCAGCCCTTAGAACTCAGGTTACCACTCCCGGGAAATTCTAAGCATTCCTTCATGCTCAGCTTTGATACAAGTGAGATATTCCCCCATGCGGTCTTCCGAGGTTCTTCTGTGTGACAGTGAATACCAGTTCTTCTGAATTCCTGCAGTGCTGAGTCATTGCTTATGGTCTGATATGTTTATGACTGGCCCCTAAAAGGGTCATAGTATCTGTTATTATTTTCTATTTTAGATAATTCTAGATATTTAGATGTTATGCATTTCAATATACAGTGTAAAGATAAATAACAAGAAACCTTCAGCCGGGCATGGTGGCACATGCCTGTAATCCCAGCACTCGGGAGGCGGAGGCAGGAGGATTGTTGTGAGTTCGAGACCAGCCTGAGCTACAAAGTGAGCTTAAGGCCAGCCTGAACTGCATAGTGAGACCCTGTCTCAAAAAGACAAAAAAAAAAAAAAAAAAAAGAAACCTTCAGTGTTTGACTCTGTGTTTGTATCATTTTTACATGTTTTTAATCAAAGCACAAACAGCGTAGAATTTTTCACCTAAAATTACCATGTTGTTATATTTCTACAGTGTCTCTAAACAACTAGATATCCAACAGTATTGAGTCAAGTTAAGATGTTATTTACTTGGACTCCTCTTGTTGTAAAGTTAACTTGGTTTTATTATTGAACAAAATAAGTAACACCATGTTGTATATCTTGAATGTCTTTGTTATATTTTTACTGCGCTCCACCTATAATGTTTCTCTTTGAATCAGTTTCAAGGAATGACAAATGGTTTTAAATGTTTTCATTCCTAGTGATTGTATTATTAAATTTATTCCAAAGTGGTTTGCCAGTTTTAACAGCCAATGGTAGTGTCTAAAGGAAAATATACCATCCTTGAAAGGATCAAAGAAATCTTAAGTGACACTTCTGCTCC